>VMDO01028016.1:0-24524 GCA_007922755.1 Pedetes capensis
CTTCTTCTTCTTCTTCTTCTTCTTCTTTTTGCAGCACTAGAAGTTGAACCCTGAACCTCATGCACGCTAGACAAGTGTTACTACTGCATTGCACCTCTATCCTCTTTTATTATTTTTATTTTTTACTTTGAAGACAGATCTTCCTAATTTGCACAGGCTCCCTCTGGCCTCACATCTTTTGCCTTACCCAAATCACTGGGATGATAGATGTGTGCCACAGTGCCTGGCCTGATCATTTCTTATAATATCTTTCTTTTTTAAGTTAAGGAAAATCTTGATTAATTGAAGTCTTGGCTATGGGGTTCTGTTAATCAAAGTTTTACTGGATCGTCTTTCCAAATTCACCTTTGATGTTAATTAGAAATTTAATTTTTAATTCTCATACCTTTGTGATTATAACTATCCTCTTTAGATATTGATGTACTTTCAGTTTTTAAGACATATCATTAAAGGATCATAGCTGAAAAATATTATTTCTGGCATAGGAAAACCTTCATGAAGGAGAAAATCTTCAAGTAATATAGTTATTAGTTAATTGTTTATATAATATAGTTATTAGTTAATTGTTTATAAGCTGGTCTTATGAATAAATCATCCAAAACTTCATTTAGTCAGACTTTTTATACTTTATTCTCTTCTATGATTTATCATAATATTTTTCACTTTTGGAAACTTGCTCGATTTTTTCCAAATACCAGTTCAGGTAAAACTTGGAGAACTTCAAACACCAAACTCTGGCCATCACTTGATTAAAGAGAATGGAGATCAAGAAGCAAATCACATTATTTGGCCCTTTCTTTTCTATTCATGCTTCTACTCTTTAAAATCTATTTCTTGAATATTATTCTCTTGAAAAGGTAAATTACTGACACATGGTCTTGGTCTGAGTGACGGAGTATTTTCTACTAAAAATAAAATGTTGGGCCCATTCACTCACTCAACAGAAAGAATTGCATTACCCAATGACATTGGCAAAACTTAATTTGTTGGGGACCAAGTAAGAGCTTTGCCATATACAAGACAAAATGGATTGAAATGCCCCCAAATTATCTACACTCTGAATTTAGAAATCAAGCCATATCATTTTATTTTCTAGTGGACACTGACTTGCTTTCTTCTTTGAGTATGTATTTTCTGAGACTTATAACTGAGAAGTAGATGCAGATATTTTATCTACCTATTTGGTTTAGTTACTAGAAACATTTTTTTAAAAAAATCTCATGCTTTTAAAGTTGATCTGTATTTTTCTTTACTAATGACTTAATTGATCTCTATTAGGAAAAAAACTTTAAACAATTCAAATCTGTTCTTGTTAGGGGTTTTAGCCATCAAAAGAGCTTGACTGCTTTTTTTCCCCTAGTAGGAATAGTGCACCAAAATTTGTAAGTGAATAAAAGAAATTGATTCTCCATACTGCAAAAATGAATGGATGAATGAATGGAATGAATAAATGACTGTGCTCTCCTCTGCCAATTTTAAATATCATGCCCCTATGTAGCCCCCCCCATATTCTCAAGAGTGGATTTAACAGCTTCTTGGGGTCACAATGAAATTGTGAATCTACTTCCTAATTAGGAGCTTGATCATCCCTGTAAAGATTATGAATTTGTCCCATCGTTTCTTCCTTAAGAAAGAAGGGAGGGGAGGAACAAGGAAGAGTGAGGAATGAGAGAGAGGACAACCTCAAAGTAAACAGCCCAACTTTAATAGTTCGGGAAATAATTATAATAATACCAATAATAACAAAGAATGGGAATAATACAAATGGGCTAGAAAATTCATGTAATATTACTGACAATATAAAAAGATAGATCACTACAGAAAAAGTTTTGGCCTTAAACATAATTGGGATCCAAGGATATATAGAAAAATATTCCTACAAAAACACATGCAAGTGGAAGAGAGGCCTTTGGTAGGGGGGTGGGACAGAGGGAGGAAGTGCACAAGAGGGTAAGGGGGAACTTATTTGTGCAATGTACAATGAAACAATATATGGAAATGTTACAGTGAAATGCATGTCAGAATGAAACACATTAAGTTGTACATTAAAAATTTCCAATAAAAATATTGTGAATTTGGAAAATTGAAGGTGATTACAGCACATATTACATGAAGAGATAAAACAAAACAAAATAAAGCAAAGGTAAAAATATAAACTAGAGAAAAATAAATGAAGATAGGAAATTAAATTTCTATTATTTTGTTAATTCATTTTTAGTGGTTAGACAGATTCTAGAATTGTAGGGTTTATAGAATCTCTTAAAATGCATCTCAATAGAAAGCATTTGAGATTTGATAATTTAACAATGGATAGAGTATGAGTCATAAAATGAATTTTTGACAAAAAGAATTAAGCTCTGAACCTCAGGTGTTCTGCATATGTCAAATAAATGATTTACACTTTGGGAACTAAGTTGTTTATGTAACAATGGACAAATCTTTGCTTACTGCATAAACAAACTTTCTCCTGACAAAAGCAAAATATTAGTTTACTATTGTGTTCTTTCTTTCTGTGAAGTATATAGTAGTCAAAAGCTAGGGATTTTAAAGAATCCTTAAAATAGTATGGTGTAACATATCAAAGGAAAAATGATAAAAGTTAAAAAGAAATGGAAAATTCCAGTAGAAACTGTCTTGTTATGAAGACCAGGTATGATAATAATAATCAAGATGATTGCCAGGTTAACCAAGGCCAACAATTTCATAAATTTATTGAAAGAAAAATTGTATGCCTTTGAAGCCATCATGGGAATAATTTTAGCAAATAATTGCCATTTTACAAAGAAAAGTGTAATATTAAGACTTTAATTTCACTATTTAAAAAATACCCTACTGAAAATATGCCTATAGCATACCACCCTGGCATCTGATCCTGTCAGATATTGGAAACTAAGCAGGGTCAGGCCTGGTTTGTATCTGGATAAGATACCACGTGGGAATACCAGGTGCTGTAGTTTTGGGAGAAGGACCTGGCAGCTCACTCCCAAACAACAATCAGCTATTGAAAACCCTATGACTACCAGAGAAGCACTGACAATAGTGTCAGGCATGGCACAGTATCCTATTGGCTGGTGTTTCATGAGTTGTACATAGGTGCCTTTGAGTCGGGTCTGACTCATGGTGATCCTAACAACAACAACAAATAAAAATATTGGTTGTGAAGGAATGAATAGGGAGAATCATTCTTACATAGTCTGCTAATTGAGAAAAAACCCTGAAATCAAGTTTAGATATTGACTATCAAGTCAAATACACCAAATCAGCATTTTTGCCAAGTAGTCAATCAATATTTAAGTATTTTCTATGGCTTGGTGTCAAAGACTATCTATCATATCTTGAAATAAATATGAGTGATAGTAAACTGAATTGCTGGTTAAATTTTTTAATACAAAATATGAATGTACTCAAATAGCTCAGTAATGATTTATTGGTAACTGAATGAATTAATATAAATAGTGCAACATGTGACTAATGCTTAGATATTCACCTCATTCTTATCATGAAAAGTGATATAGGTCATAGGGGACCAAGAAGAAAAATATGAATTTTCAATTTTGCTGGCTTCACAGATTATTAATTGCCATTTTAAAAATGCTCAAGGTTTTGAGCAAAACAACATTTAGCACCACCCCAGTGCCAATGTTCCAGCTGTATCTGCCTTCTAGACAGATTGGGGGTGTGTCAATGGTGCTTAACGTTCAGCTGTTCACCACAGCCCCACTGCCAAAATGAAGGGTTATCAGATACACATGGTGTCTCTGTGCCATTTGCTGAAATACATGAGTAATAAACAATACCATGTTTGTATCCAAGGTTAGGAAAAATATAGAAATACTTTTTCCTTTCTTGAATCAAAGTTTTATGATGTTCATTGAGTTTTACCATAAAAATTTTAATTCAAAGCCTAAAGGAAATATGTTCCTCCATATAAGTGTGATGAAATTGACCACTAAGTTAATTTCTTTTGTGTAGGAATTATTCTTTATGCTTTATACATTAGTTTAAGTTATTAATGAATGAGCTACTCTTACTAAGTAAAAATAAATATAGATTAGATTTAAGTAATTCCTTTTCTCCATCACTTGCTTCTATATTGTACAACTTTAATTTCTTAGGCTTATATAATATCTTTAGAAAACTAACTCAGAGAAACAATATATTCTGAGCATCTCTTGGGAATTTATTGCAGCACTGGAAACTGGGTAATAATAGAAGTATTTGTCTCATTTCTGAAAATGAGTTCATGGAATAGTACCCACAGCCCCCTTCCTCAGCAAATTGTTATAATATCAATTTCAGCTTTCTGGAAGATGTCTCTAATTAATAGACCTTTTATGCTAAAAACAATTTTTAACACATTATTGGACCAGGTTTTAATGCTTGGTAGGAAGATGTTCACTTTTGACTTTCACTCATCACTTCCCCAAAGATCTAAGTCAGCCATTATATTGAATTTTCTTTTTCTGTGTCCTTCTTCAAAATTCACTTACTGAGTTTTGCATGCAAGAAAGTATGTCCATTTGAACCCAGAAAATACAGCACTAAAACCTACTTTTTAATATCCCTCATAAATATGTAAGAGAAAGAGCAAACTTTGAAATACAATTCTTTATAAATGGGAAGAAATCATTTTCTATTATAAAACTAACATTAAAATAGTTCCCTGGCACCAAAAATAATTATTCAATTGGACATTCATACATTACTTAAACAGAGAGAGCCATTGAAATATGCAGTTATATATGAAGTTTGTGTTTCACATTTAGAAAATAAAAAGCAAACAATTCTTTTAATAAATGAAGAGGTAGAGGATAATGATTAAGTTACATTTGTACATTTTCTCAACTGGGGGCCAAGTTTCAAGTTGTGATTTAATTCAACCATAAAGTGGCTCATACTGAAGTAATTGAATTTTGTTGACATCACTCTTACATTTCTCAGATGTAGTACAGATTAATATGCTACTATTTGTATAGTAAGATGAATAATTAAAAAGGAGAAAAAGATAATTATACAATATGCATTAAACAAACCTTATTCCATAAAAATGAGATGAAATTGCAGAATTATTCTAATGCAATTTGTTTTATAAAAATCATATTTCTGTCCTTCAGTTAAACCAATAAACACTAGTTTTTTAGATAAGAAATTTGCTATTTCACAAGCCTTTTACAAAGAACAACGTGGATTTGCTAATGTGGCGAAAAATCTTCAAGGTTATTTTTTACTAGTCCACAGCATACTGTTTTCTGTTCCATCCAAGGTTTCTTGGTTGCATTTGACATGTAATTAAATGTTTGGATATCATTTCACATACTGAGCTTGGAGATGTATATGTGATCCTTAAAATATAGTTGAAGTAAAGTGGAATTTTTCTATTCACATATTTGTTGATTTTAGAGTAAAACACTATAGGTGTGGGGATAGTCAGGGTACCCCTGGGTTTTGAAAAAAAGTCATAGGAAATTAAATTAAGCAGAAACATTACTGCCCAAGAAATTTTGTATGTTTCTTAATCAAAGCCTATGTAGATAACTACCATTTTCTCTTTTTATGTTTTATAGGTCATTTTAAAAAAACTGTTTACTATTGTTACTTGTGATATTTCAGAGAAATGCTTTTGAGTTTTAGAGTAGGTGACATGAAAGAATATTGTTATAGCTTGAATTTAACGAACTATGAATCTAAATCCTTTAAATTAATTGATTTGTGGCACTGGGGGCTGAGCCCAGGGCCTTGAGCACACCTTGCAACTGCCCTGCCACTGAGCTGCACCTCCAGGTCCTTTTTAATGTTTTTATCTTGAAACAAGGTCTCAGGAAGTTACACAGACTGCCTCTGGCCTTGAACTTGTTATCCTCCTGCCTCTGCATCCAGAACCACTGGGATTCCAGGCATGCACCATAGCACCCAACCTAAGTCATTCTTTTGAAATATATTTTACTGAGAGAAAGACAGAGTTTGTTGTTAAAATCCCACCTGAATAAAACAAGCATGTGCATGTATATGTGTGTGTTTTTGTGTGTGCATCTGGGTAAGGTGTATGTTTATCTATTTGGAGCTTCTCTTGCTTTGTCAATAAAGATGACTACCCTCATTTTATTCTCTGATGCCAGGAGAAATCAAACAAATCTTTTTTTCTTTATTTCATAATATCTACCCATTTCAAATTTAAGTCTAGGAACTTCCACTTTATTATAGAGAGTTCTGATTTTAATGAAATATGAAGTCCTCTATTTTAGATAAACATTCCCTTTGATCCATCTTTTGGAAGAAATGATGAAAACAAGAAAGCTAGTGATTGGATTGTTTTTCCTTTGAGATGAGCTGCACTTTATTAATCTTGAATTGTGTATTGAAATCCCATTGCATTTTTATGTTTTCCTGGGTTAAGTCATTGTTTTAGAGAGCTGAATAAATCTATATGGCTAGAGTTCATTCAGATCAGTGCTCTATTATTGCTCTCTTTTACTTTTCCTTGGCAATTTTCTCCTTCTTTGATATATAGTACACATTTTAGTCTGGTTTGAAACTACTTGAGCTTTACTTCTCCTTCTCCCATCAAATGATTGAATAAAAATGGCGATTATTACATTCTCCTGTGAAAATTACCTGCCATTTATTTCACATTCTCTATTTACCTGTTACCTTCTTAGCTTGCAGGTGATGGCCAACAAAAGGCAAAATATCCTTTTCTTTCCCCTGCTACTTATTTCTGTCAACACAAGGAAACCACTTCAGTATAATATCCCAGATTTCTATTTCTTGCACTTATTGTTCATATTCTCTGAAGTTATATGTTCCCTTTTATGTACAGTGCTTTTCTTGCTACTCACAATTTAGGTAAAAAATACCTCAATTCCTCTTGTGCTGGAATTTACAGCACTATAACCTGAAGTCAATGTGCAATGAATTCATTGCAAATCTCAATGACATGGTCAATGATACCCCACTATTTTTGCATTTTTTTCCCTTTGGAAGCACCATTTCAGATTGAGCTCCTGTTTCTTTGAGTTACTCTTGAATGTTGTTTCTGTCTACTTGAGGACAAAGATCATATCTTATTTTCCTTTAGTTCTCCTACCCTCTTTATGCTTAACATATGCAGCCCTTCAATCATTTTCATACAAATGACTGGTTAGGATAAAACAGTGTGAATTGTGAGGGGTGGAAAGGTGCCTTGGATTTCTCTTCACTGTGAAAGATCAGTAGCCATTTAGTAATCAACATTTTTCTAACATTAAATGTAAACATAAATATATTTCTATATCATGCCTCCATTTCAACTATTTTTTTTTTTGCCCCTGTTATCATTCTAGCACAAATTTAATTTCTCCCTCACCTTCAAGAGAGCCAGGAAAGGAAAATGAATACCCTGAGCCCAGCTTATTTATTACTACAAGTATGCATGATACAAATGCGGTCCTGTCGCTAGACAGAGTCTGGGGTCAGAGTTAACAGTCCCACCAAAAGTTTAAAAGGATTCCATTTTCCCCATGTTCTCATCAGCAATTGTTTTGTTGATGTAAGCCTTTCTGATTAGGGTGAGATGGAATCTCAGTGTAGTTTTGATTTGCACTTTCCTGGTGGCTAAGGGTATAAAACATTTTTTCATATTTCTTGGTCATTTGTATTTCTCTTATTGAGAAATGTCTGTTCAGTTTCACTGCCCAATTACTAATTGGATTTTTTTGTGGATTTAATTTTTTTATTTTTCATATATCCTAGATATTAATCCTCTGTCAGAAATATAGTGTCAAAAATTCTCTCCCATTCTGTGGGTTCTACCTTTACTCTATTGATTGTTTCTTTTGTTGTGCAGATACTTTTTAATTACATGTAATCCCGTTTGTCAGTTCTTGGTATGATTTCCTGGGTTATTGGAGTCCTTTTAAGAAAGTATTTGCCTATCCCTATGTGTTGAAAGGGAAAACCAGAAGCTGTAGGCTTGGGAGAAGGACCTGGCAACCCCCTCCCAAAAATTAATCTGCCATTGAAAACCCTATGAACAGCAGAGAAGCACTGACAATAGTGTTTCCCCTGTTGTACAGAGGGTCGCTATGAGTCGGATACCGACTCGTCGGTACCTAACAACAACAACATGTGTTGAAATGTGTTCCCTAGATTTTCTTCTAGTAGTTTCAAAGTTTCTTGTTTTACAGTAAGAGCTTTGATCCATTTTGAATTGATTTTTGTGCAGGGTGAGAGATATGGACCTAGTTTCATTCTTCCACATGTGGATATCCAGTTTTCCCAGCACTCTCTCTTTTCTTCAATATGTTTCTAACACCTTTGTCAGAAATCAGGTGACTATAGCTTCGTGGATTTATTTCTGGGTCCTTTATTCAATTCTGTTGATCTTCTTATTTGTTTTTGTGCCATTGTTGAGTTGTTTTTATTACTATGGCCCTATTATATAATTTGATGTCAGGGATTGTGATGCCTCCCATGGTGTTCTTGTTTAGGTTTGCTTTGTCTCTTTGGGTTATTTGTGCTCCCATATGAATTTTAGGATTTTTTTTTTAATTTCTGTGAAGTATATCTTTGGACTTTGAGGTTGCATTGAATCTATAGATCACTTTCAATAGTATGTCTATTTTCACAATATTCTTCTGATCCCTGAGGAAGGGAGATCTTTCCATCTTCTTATATCTTCTTTACTTTCTTTCCTTAGTGTTTTGAAGTTTCATTGTAGAGATCTTTTACTTGGTCAGACGTACTCCTCAGTTTTTTGTTTTTTCTTTTGAAGCTATTGAAAATGGAATTATTGTTTTGATTTCTTTCTCATTCTGTTCATTATTAGAATATAGAAATGCTATTGATTTCTGAATACGATTTTGTGTCTGCTACTTTGCTGAAGGTGTTTATCAGATCTAAGAGTTTTCTGGGAGTCTTTAACTTTAAGTTTAATCTTTTAATGGAGTAAATCATTTTTAAATGAAGCTCAAATATAAACCCTGCAGGTAAATTGTATTTATATTTAGATTTATTTTCTAAAACTGTTACACTGAAATAAGTGTACTCAAGTATATAGTAAGATTGGTCACAGCATTAATACCTCTATCAAATTGAAAATAAAAAATCTAGTCAATAACTTCTAATTATTATGATTACATTGGATTAAGTCTAAAAGAACTGTGATTATATCATGGATGCAATGAAAGCTTTCATAGTACCAGAGCATTTCAGATGTTTTTATTAGGATTCATTTAGCAATCCTCCAGCTGTAATATGCAACCACTTATGAAACACAATTATTCTTCCTAATACAGACTAATTAGAAAGGGAGTGAATAATAATATAAAAAATAAAATAATACATTGTTTCAATGAGCTATTTACAATAACACTGGCAAAGAAACCTTGCAAAATTAAAATTATTGACCTGTTTTTGGGTGATGTGTAGGACAGGTACTTGATATTTTAATAAGGTATTTTGGGCCGGGCGTGGTGGTGCACGCCCGTAATCCCAGCGGCTCGGGAGGCGGAGGCGGGAGGATCGCAAGATCGAGACCAGAGGCAGTCTGCGTAATTTAGTGAGACCCTGTCTCAAAAAGTAAAAAAAATGGGCTGAGGTGCAGCTCAGTGGTCCAGCACTTGCAGAGCATGCAGGCACGAGGCCCTGGGTTCAACCCCTAGTACCGCAAAAAAAAAAAAAAAAAAAAAAAAAAAAAAAAAAAAAAAAAAAAAAAAAAAAAAAAAAAAAAAAAAAAAAAAAAAAAAAAAAAAAAAAAAAAAAAAAAAAAAAAAAAAAAAAAAAAAAAAAAAAAAAAAAGGTATTTTCAGAAGAGCTTGAAGAAAGAAACTGGAAAGTGAAACTCCATGTTTTATGTAGGGAATACCGAATTAGGCGAAAAGGCATGCTTCTCATTGGCTGTTGAGTGAAATGTCTCTTCAGGCCCATTCTCCCTTCCAAAATGTTAGATTCTGAGTATTAAATGCATAGTACATAGTAGTGTGTACATTTAAATGAAAAGAAAATATCAGTTATTTGAAATGAAGAACAGTTTTCTAGTTTTCAGTGTCCTGAGTACCCATGTAAGCACGGACTTCACAGAAGAAACAGAATTTTGGCAGTAGAATTAGAAAATGTCTAGTCCATCTCACTGATTTGATATACAAGTCAAACAATTGACAAAAGATTACACCATTTGTCCAAGTTAGCTAAAACCATCTCTGTCATTTCAAACAGGGACTTGGACAAAATTTGAATTTTCTCCTATTTTGTTATTCTCTGTTAAGATTATTTGATAACTGATAATTTAACCTACTGTAAGATGATATTTTTTCTAGATTTTGTGAGTCTTACCATTTTTTATAGATATATTCATCACAGCTTTATTTTGTTGTTAATATATTTCAAAGAAACTGATATTTAATCTCGATTGTCAATGTGATTTTATTAAGAACTGTCTAGGAGTTTAGTAAACTGCACCTCTGGGTGTGTTTGTGAGCGTACTTCTAAAGACAACTAGCTCATTAGGGCTCTGATCCAATTAATGGATTAATGCCTTGGTAAATTCATAATATGATGCCATCATTGGAAGGTGTTGAAAAGTAAGAGGTGAGGCTTTTGGAAGAAGTAGGTCATTGAGCATATGTACTTGGGATTATATCTGGTACTGGGTCTTTTCTCTATTCTTTTTCTCTCTGCTTCCTGTCCACCAAGAATCGAAGAAAAGCCACTAGCACATGCTCCCACTGCCATGCTGTTCTGCCCAAGTGCATGAGACTAAGCAACCATGGACTGAAACCTCTGAAACTGTGAGTAATAAATCTTCCCTACTTTTAAGTTGTTTATGTCAGGCATTCTGTCACAGCAAGGTGAAAGTAACCAAATCAGAGACTATCACCATTAGCAAAACCAAAAGCATCTTGGACAGTGTGTCTTAAATTTATGTCTTCATTTATATCTGACCTCCATGTTATCATTTCAGTGGTGAGCTAAAAATATTGTAGGAAATCTGGTCCTTGTGGATGAAATATTTGTAGATTCCACTTGATTAAAAAGTACTTTTGTCTCTAATCAGCATTTAACAATAAATTATTGGCTTTATTCTTTGCTTACTTCCATGTTTTTCAACCTGAGGAGTTTAACATAATCATACTTGTTTGATCCATGGCACTCCCTAATCTGAAAACCTCATCTGACTCTATCTACTTTGTTGTTGTTGTTGTTAGGTGCCATGGAGTCGGTATCTGACTCGTAGCAACCCTCTGTATAACAGGGAAACACTATTGTCAGTGATTCTTTGCTGTTCATAGGGTTTTCAATGGCAGATTGATTTTTGGGAGGGGGTTGCCAGGTCCTTCTCCCAAGCCTACAGCTTCTGGTGTTCCCAGGCGTTCTCCCATCCAGGTACTAACCAGGCCCGACTCTGCTTAACTTCCAAGATCCGATGGGATTGGATGCCACAGGGCTATAGCTGCAGGCTTCTATCTACTTACATCAAACAAATTCTTAAATTTATCTCTGAACCATTGGATACACTGAATACCACTTTCACATTGGCCAATAGGGACTCAGGTTTTCTTCATTACTTTTATAAACATGGTGAGTATCAGTTATATTTTACAGAGGTAATTTCTCCATAGAGATGCTGGAACCTACCAAGTATATGAGAATATTAAGTTTGATTCTTTGGCAAAAATATCCAGTTTTTTTTTTTTTTTTTTTTTTTTGCGGTACTGGGGGTTGAACCCAGGGCCTCGCGCCTGCATGCTCTGCAAGTGCTGGACCACTGAGCTGCACCTCAGCCCATTTTTTTTTTTACTTTTTGGGACAGGGTCTCACTAAATTACGCAGACTGCCTCTGGTCTCGAACTTGCGATCCTCCCGCCTCCGCCTCCCAAGCTGCTGGGATTACAGGCATGCGCCACCATGCCCGGCCCTAAAAATATCCAGTTTTAAAGAGATCATATGCCACAGTAACTTATGAGGAAGAAAAGCCTTAAATTTTGAAAAGGATTGCCTGATAAAAAATTGAATGACTTAAAAACAAGAAAGTTATCCAGGACTAAACTTCATTTGGATGAGCAAAGTAATTTGGAATAAATAATAGATGGAGTATTGGTGAACAGACTTTCTATAGTCCTGTATAAATACTTACTATCACCAAAGGGCAAAGGGTAGAGGATTCTGCCTCCTTTATCTCAAGCATAGTAATATGGACTTCAACAGGATTTCTTAGAACATTTGATGTGTTCCTATGCTGTGGGACACTATGAACTTGTGCCTTGCTCACCCTTGAGGATGACAAAGAGAGTAGGCAGAGGGCTGATGGTGTACTCCCACCAAAGGCTGAATGAGGTCACTGTTTCCCATTGAGTAGGCATGGGTCTTCATGAGAGAGAAATAGTCTGGTGCCATATTGCATGTTGACCAATGAGACCAGAAAGGTGAGAAGTCTTTGACAGGGAGACTATAATGTCAGGTGGATTGGCCCAAGAGGTAAGTGTGAGAAGGATGGGAGGCTCAGTTGAAAGAAGAACTGTCACCTGTCTTGGAAAATACCATTCACCAGTGCTGGAGAAATTACTTTTCTCTCTCTAGTCTTTCCTTTTCTTTCCCTAACTGTGGATCAAAACTGAGCCAGATAAATGGCAAATAAAAAATGAGAGCTGAAATATAAAGGAGACAAAGTTTTTTTCCCTTGTTTAGGCTGCCAGCCATCTACTGACCATTGCTAGATAAGGAGGACTGTCTATTGAATGGGGATTGATGAACAGCTTGGAGGGACCCTTTTAAATGCTGATTTGGTTTTGACTGTCTATTTCAAAGTGGCTATGGAATTTTGTATTGTTTAAGAGCATGCAGAAAAAAAATATGGAGCTTGAAGAACTTTTATCTAGTGGCAGAGAAAATGGATTCGCCATTGAATCAATTACAAAAGATAGTAGAGATAAACATAAAATTATGTCTTGATGAGATCCCATGCATCTTTTTTATTTTTTTTGATGGTACTGGAGGTTGAACCCAGGACCTCACACTTGCATGCTTTGTAAATGCTGGACCACTGAGCTGCACCCCCAACCCATTTTTTTACGGTTTTGAGGCAGAGTCTAGCTGAGTTATTCAGACTGCCTCTGGTCTCCAACCTGAGATCCTCCTGCCTCAGCCTCCCGAGCCACTGGGATTACAGGTGTGCGCCACTGTGCCCAGCTTCCTTTACATCATATTTGTATTTTATAACAGGTGCATTTTCTTTTCAAAATAATCTGCCATTATATGAATGATTCAAATAATCCTGCATATCTGTATGAAAGACTGAGAGTGATGAAAGTGGTATGTCTAGCATGATATGGGTATAGCATAAAGTAGCACTATGTTATTGGTCACTATTATATAATGGTTCAGTTTGTCCTTGCCTCCCTCCAGTCTTATCTTTATTTCTTATTTCTTTTAAAAATTCTTTAAAAAATTCCTTTAAAAATAGTTTGGTATAATAAGAGATTATTTGGTCAATAAGTAGATATTTGGGAGGCAGGTTTATGTTCTTCCAGTTAGCTTCCAAAAAGAATGTGGCCTGGCTCCTCAGACAGATACACCATATTAATTATATATTCTTTACTTGGCAATATGTATTATAAATATTTAATCATTTTATATATGTGCACATGTTTATACTTGTGTGTATATAAAATGTGGAGAAACAGAGGTGGATCCTCTCTTTTCATGGTAAATATAAAACTCTCTAAACATACACTTTTAGGAATTTCAGTATTGTATATTCTATGCAAGAGACACATTATTGACCACTGAAAAATAAACTGATAAGACAGATCTCATAGTAACATTTATTGAAATCTTTTACAAAACCTGGACTGTTATGCCAGATAGTGTTCTGGAGTTTGACTAAAATACCTTTTTATATTAAGCTTTTTGAGTATCTGACATAGCAAAGAAATACAATCTAGGTTCTATTTTAATAGAAGGGAAAAAGAGTGCAAATACATGGTTTCTGAATTCAATTTTCATAAAGTTAAAAAACACCTTTTAAAAATAGAAATAATATTTATTATGCTATGGAAATGCATCAACACAGAAGTGATTTTCTCAACATATTTTTAAAAGAAACTCATACAAATAGCAATCTTTTTCTCTTCATGGAAATGTTAAAAAACATTAACTGGAATTCTCCCACTGGGTAAGTAGGAAGTTCACTGAAAAAAAAATAAAAAAGATATTTCACTGAGCTTCTGTCTGATGTGACTACTTTATTAATTATGGAAAAATAAAACTCCAGAAAACATTTCAAGATAGTACTTTGCAAATATTACTGCAATAACCTAAGTTCATTTCAAATGAAAATGAGAATGGGAACCTCCTTTATTGAGTTAGTCCAATATTTACAGTGCTTCCAAATATCTCCATTATTAATTCTAATATCTATTTTTATGATATAACAAGATACTTAAAACATGGAAATTTGTATTTTTCTAAATTAGTTTTTATAGAAACTAAAAATGCATATTTAAGGGAGATAGCAAGTTAGTGTATAAAATAAAATTAGAGAAAACAGGAGATTGAATTGGAGGATGATTTTCTCAGACTTTTCATATTTAGTTTCCTCTTTTGCTTCCTACATCCTGACATATATACTGGGTCTTCAGTCAATGAGGCTTAGAGTGGATTTCATAGATGAAAAAAGAAAGCTGTACATTAGCTTTAATTTTATCTCTAGTGCTTACTGATCCCCAGAACAAATATTAACTCCTCTGGAGAATCCAACCATATGAAAAGAAAGCCCTTCTAAATTATATTATGTACTCACGCAATTTTTAATAAGTCTGTAAAAAATTAGAAACTCATCACATTAAAAAATGATAGACAGACTTGTCTGCTTGGGGGCGTTTCTCATTTGAAAGTTGTAGTGGTGATTCTGATTCTGCTTACTGCTTTGGAATCATATGACAAGCTTAAAGTTGACACAAATATCACATGTATAGCACTGCATGGATTTTATGCAAGTATTTCTGCCATAACTATTTTCTAGCATCAAATAACCAAACTGTAAAAAAACTATTTTGCCTTCTACCATCATGGAATATACATACTCAGTGCAAATGTTTACACACACTCAAACATTCACATACTGAAAGACACAGAAATATTGAGATTATACAAATGTGTTCTCTATATTCAAGTTCAGAAAAAATGTGCACAGTTTTATTAAAATTGATATAGGCACAGTTGAACTTTCTGAAGTTAAAACTTTTCGAAGTCAGGAAAACTTGCACTTTCTGAACTTTTGCAACCTTACTGCTCTGTTTTTCATGTGACAAACCTCTGATAAAACAAATATAGAATGATATAAGGAAGAAGGACCTTATTTCCGATGTGACTATGACATTAATCATAAACACACCAGGGTGTTATTTAGTGTCAAATTTTCAAAAGGAGTCATAACTTGTATTTATGTTAAATAATCAGAGATGGTAAGATATTTTCATAACAGATATCATTTCTTCATTCCGTCACAGTTTGTTAAGGAGTCCTCTGGTAGTTGAATCCATCCTACCAATAAGAAGATCAAAAGGTGAACACAATAAAAAGCTGATCAAAAGATGAACACAATACAAAGTCTTAGCTTTGTGGACTTGGTAATAGGCTTGCGACCAATAGTTATAACCGAGTTTGTTAATTTCTGTGATGAGGAGAAGCGTTTATGTACATATAGGAGCTCATCAACAGGTAGAAAAAACATTGGGAGCATCACTAAAATGTTCACTTTCATGTTGGATGTTTTGACATTGTGAAGATACTTCTGGTTTCAGTATATTTATTACAGCTGTTCTTTCATTCCTGTAATCGCTAAAGATTTCTAGAGAGTATATTGATTTTTTAAGCTATTAGTTATAATTCATATTGCTTACTTTTTTCTTTAAAAATGCCAATATTCAAGGGTTCTAATGAGGTTGATCAACATCAATTTAAGTCATATAAAATCAGGAGAAAATGAATTAAGTTTATTTTTTGCTAATAAGAAAGACCAATCTAATGTGTTTATTAAGAACTCACTTGATATGTCCTGAGACCTCAAGAGGAAGTAAAAGTGTCAGATTTCTAAACAGTTTGAACAGACAGGAATTCCAAGCATGCTAATTTTTGTAATTGGAATATACCATTTGGTCATTGGATTATTCAAGTTTTGTAAGACAGTCATTTTAGTTATTTAAAATTTTTTTCTTTAATATTTCTATGCTTAATATTATTTTGCAAATCACTGGAAAAATCATCAGGAATAGGAATTTGATGAATAATATAATTATATAATAAAACTTAATATTTACTGAATATTTACCCTGTGCCAGGCATTGCTTTATATGCTCTAGTTCATTAACTCTTTTAATTCCCAGAACAACTCTGCAAAGAAAGGAACAAATAATCACATCCTCATTTTACAAATGAGGAAACTGAGACATAGCAAGAGTAAGTCGTCTTTTCAATGTCACATAGCTAATAAATGATCAAGCTAAATTAAACCCAGGTAGTCTGGTTTCTGAGACTATACTTCCCAACAATTCTGCCTCTAATTTGGCTCATAAAAATTAACATTTGCATGATATATCGCCCAATGTTGCAGTGTGTGATCTCACTTTTGTTAAATCTAACTCCTCATTAATATTTCAGAAATTGCCAGTCTCATGAAAATTTCAATACATAGGACAACAAAAACCCAAGTCAACCCGTAGAAAGAGGTATTAGAGTGAAGGAATCTAGATACCTAAGTCCAATTGCCAAATACTTTTTCACTATTATATTTTACTTTACCTTTGTAGATTAAAAAAAGTTAGTAAAGCAATTGGTGTTAAATGCACCAAAGAATACACTGTTTTCAAAGCACATGGTGTACCTATGCATAAAAATATTACCGGACATAAAATTCTCTTTTCCTGGCCTGACATATGCATTTATTAACAATGATCTGTTTTAAATGAATGGTGGTAATTCAATTAATTATAATCATTATAATTCAATTTGTTGATTTTCACTGAATTTATTATTACTCCATTTCTTGTTAATCTATCATGTGTATATCTACGGTTATACAATTTAAAATTTTTCTCTGTACCTATATATTTTCAACATTAATCTTATTTATTATTGCTCTCCAATTCACAATATCACAAACTTTGGATAGGCTGCCTTCCTTTTGCTAAACATACCCATACTATTTTATTGTGTATATATGATACCAGCTTTTCATAACTAATTTCTAGGATTCAATTACCATAATTCTAATTTTTTAAATTGACTACTGTTGGTAAAAGACATTGATGAATTAATACATCCTAACAACTATGCTGAAACTGGATCCTGTTTTATGTGCCTTACCCTACAGACTCAATTTGTTACATACATTCCTGAATCCTAAACAGACTGACTCTGTAGTTAAAGTGTCCAAGTTTCAGAGATTTGCCAACAAAGAACAGTGCTATTTTCAGTACCAAATTAAAGAGTTAAGTATAAAATTCATCCTTCATTTCTAGTATATAAAAAGAATTCTAAATAGAATTGGTCACATTAGGAAAAATAGGTAAACAAAGTAAAAATATATGGAGCAAGGTACAATGAAATAGAAATTCTCGACAATTTCAGATTTATTAATAGGAAAATGTGCATTTAACTCTTGTATTTCTTATGGTTTAAGTTCATCAATACCTCATTTAGCCATTTCTGCTAGGGAATAATATGTACTTTGGTATTTATTCCTAATTTTTTTGTGCTTGTGACTATAAATAGTGTAAAATTAAAGATTTGAGCTGTCAGCTCTGCTCCTTACTTCAGTTTTCTTTTCCTATATTTTGAGAAATATTCAGTTTAGAGAAGTGATTACAAATATGAGCAAAAATCTCTTTATGGGGCTTTCCTATCTGCCTCTTCAACTCCTAAAAAATGTGAAAATATTGTCCTCATTTGTGTTTTTCCTCCACAGAAAAGAACTTTATATACACGTTATGTTTTATCGCCCCATCCATATTTAGCTCCTGTTTAAGGCTCAGGTCAGTAGTACAAGCAACACTATTACTCATGGCAGCCAAACTAGCAGAAACATATGATCTGCTCTAAAGCTGAAGTCATACTGTCCACTTTCTTATTTTTATATTTACTTTATGGCTCAAGAGCACAGATGAAATAATGAAAGCACATTCATTATCATACGCAGATACAAAAGCAATATTATTGCAATTTAGAATTTGAATTCAATATGAGACATTTAATTTAATAATATCTGAAGTATGCTTTATAAAGAATATCTAAGGCTTTTACTAGTTATTTTATTAGGAAAAGGGGGAATAGGTAAAAAATGTTTTAAAACAGGCAAAGGAAAAACAAGGAGAAATAGTGAAAGGAAATAAAAGGATACATGGTAAGAATAGTAATGGACCATCAACTTTATTAATTTTCCATTACAAGGACCTTATAAGATTGTCTAATAGGTATTAGAATTGAAATGTCATATTATCTTGTCTTCATTTCTCTGGTAGTAATAAGGGTATCCATGTGCTATGTTGTTTGCAAACTAAAGAGAGAAAAAAATTATTGACTTTTAAAATTGCAAGCTATCTGAAAAACAATTGTGGGGACTTTTATAATTACTTTATTAAAATAGATTACCCGTACAGTTTATTTTGAAGTCCTGTTATTTATATTATATGCAATTTTCTTTGGAGAATATAATTCCTTAGGACATTTTGGGAGGAGATTATATGTCTGTCATCTTACAAAATCATATCACTCTTTTGATTCAGGACAAAATTTATCACATTTATCTAATTTTCTAAAATGAATGTTACTGACTGCAGATTAATAAAGATAAAGATTGGTAGAATGCAATTTGGACATATCGTTTCCCTTAGCAGCAATATATTCTGTGTGGCAGAACATGATATAAAGAAAATACTTGTCAGGGGTAAAGGACTAAAAGTAAATGGGAGGTTAAGTAGTTGGTTCATGCCCTGGCAAATTCTGCTCACTGTGAGATGGAATTGGATTATGATACATTCTAGAAAGGATAAGATTTAACTAATAACATTTCTTATTATGTTTTCTCTATAACTCACAGGAAGTAAGAATGCTGAAATAAATTAAACAAGTTCAATTTGACCCATATTTTTTAAGATGGTTATCAGTGACAGAATTTGTACTGCCACTAGGGGGCAATTTTATATTAGATATTTTATATTTCCCACTCCCAATAAAGAAACTCCTTGGATGGCAACCTGGAATTATTAACAAAGTGAATTTTAAAGGTGTAAAATTTGATGTCCAGTATCAATGCCAGACTTAAATCTATTTTAGTAATGGATAAATCATTAGAGCCAACAGAGATGGGAAAACCAGCCCCTGTTGGAACTTTCTAGAAGGATATTGTTTTCTAAGAGGGAAAAGATAATTTTGTCTTGAAGAAGAGGGGATTTAATGAAAGAAAAGCCTTTTAAGAATGGCTCTATTTGAATTACTTTGAGCTGTGATTTAATTTTAGAAGTTCACAACATGGAGACACTAAAAAGCTTACTGTTATATTTACGGCAATATTTTCTTATATAAATAATAACACTAGTTGATTTACATGTCTGATCCTAACACACTTTTTATGAAACTGTTTTTTGAATAACAATATCTTAGCAGGTTCCATGCAGTTTTTAGAAGAGAAAAAAGTAAATGTCTCAATTTTAAGCTTTTCTTTACTATAAATTAAGGTACTTTAAAAACCTAAGGAGCATGTTAAACCTCCATCTACATTTGCTTTGCTTTTAATGACAATAAGCCTGTATGTGGTGTGCTTCTGAAACCTCAATGTCTCAAGGCCATTGTTTATCTTATTGTTGTTAGAAGCCATCCAGTTGGTCTCCAACTCATAGCAACCCTACCTATAACAGGTGAAACACTATTGTCAGTGCTTCTCTGCTGTTCATAGCGTTTTCAATGGTGGATTTGATTTTTGGGAGTGGGCTGCTAGGTCCTTCTCCCAAGCCTACTGCACCTGGTGTTCCTGACAGTCTCCTGTCTAGGTACTAACCAGGTCCAACTATGCTTAGCTTTAGAGATCTGACAGGATTAGATGCCACAGTGCTATAGCTACAGGCATTGTTTATTTTGGCTAAGCCTTAAAAGCCCTTTCTAGACTTAAGATGATGGGATTTAGCTCAGTTGGTAGAGCATTGCTCTGCACTCTCTGAGGTCCCAAATTTGATTCCCGGCTCTGCAAAAATGTGGCAATCCACTCCCAAGGGAATCAGAAACAATAAGCCAGTGGGATTTAACAACAACAACTATCCTTAAGATAATAGAATTTCACCACCATTATCAAAATGTTTCTACCAATTGCCTAATTTCTCATTTCATGGTCATACAGCTTCAGTAATAATCAAAAGGCTTTCCTCATAGAAAGAAAAGAAGAAAGATTCATATGTAAGCACATACATGTGATGATATTCACACATATTCACATGACTCCAAAGGAAAGAATGTATATGCATTCAAATTCTATGTGCTTTCACTTACAGCACTATAATTGCAGTCAATTTCCTTCATTTTAAGTGGAATTCAAATCAACTCATTTTAAGCAAATTTCAAATTAACTCATTTTTAATCATTTTGGTTTTAAAATAATTTTCTAATTTTTTGCTACCATCTGCAATTTTTCTTTCTCTTAACTCAAAATGAGCACAATCTGACCACTTTTATTCTTATGTTGTTGTTAGGTGCCGTCAAGTCGTGTCCGACTCATGGTGACCCCCATAGGGTTTTCAATGACTAACTGTTTCGGGATTGCTTTGGGACTAGATTTCCAGGTCCTTCTCCCATTTTTGCGGTGCTGGGAATTGAACTCGGGACCTCAGCGACTGCAGCACAGCGCTCTACCAACTGAGATAAATCCCAGCCCTTTCATTCTTATGTAGTGAAGCAAAATTGCTCATAAAATTGATTTTAACTTTCAGGTAATTTACTTTGATTTACATGTTCTTGGTTACCAAAATGCAGATTGATAGATTGGTTATAGGTCAATTTTGCTAAACTGATAGATTAACGCATTGCTCACCACAGGCAATATGGGAAGGACATGGATTATCAAAAGAATTATACTTGAAGCATCCTTGCACTAAAATCACGCTTTTTAAAATTTTTATTTACTTAGCATGTATTATGTACCGTATGAATTTCATTATGAGATTATCATTGTATCATGTACTTTGGACCTGTTCTCTTCCTCTTTACCACTCATGTTGCTCTCTCCCCCTCTCACTATTCCCTTCCACACTTTAAATACCTCAATTTTTTTAAATATCATTTTTTGACATTATATACATATATATTTATATTTATCATTTTTAGATAAATCTGTCTTCCACATATAAGTGAGAATATGTGCTACTTTCACTTTAAATTATGATCTCCAGATTCATCTATTTTCCTGTGAATGATATAATTTCACTTTTGTTTATGGCCGAGTAATCTATTGTGTATATATACCACATATTTTAAATTGATTGATCTGTTGATGGATATCTGAGCTGATTCCATATATTTGCAATTGTGAACAGTGCTGCAATGAACACAGAGGTGCAGTTGATATAATGTCTTGGATAACTTTGCGTGTATGTCCAAGAGTGCTATAACAGGGTAAGATGGTAGTTCTATTTTTGATTTTCTGAAGAATCTCCATAAAGCTTTCTTTAATGATTGTGCCAATTTACAGTCCCACCAGCAATGTATAAGGACTTTTTTTTCCCCACATCCTCCCCATCATTTGTTGTTTGTTTTGCAGATGATAGCCATTCTGAGTAGGAAGAGATGAAATCTCAGTGTAGTTTTGATTTGCCTTACCCTAATGGCTCAGGATGTTGAACATTTTATCATGCTTATTGGCCATTTATATTTTTCCCTTGAGAACCAATCATCTGTTTAGTTCAAATACCCAGTTACTGATTGGATTTTTCATTTTTTGGTCTTTAACATTTTTTGAGATATTTATATATTATAGACTTTAGTCCTTTGTCCACTGTATAGTTGGTAAGCATTTTATCCCACTCTGTGGATTCTCTCTTCATTCTCTTGATTGTTTCCCCGGGTGCAGAGAAACTCTTAACCTTTATGTAGTCCCATTTGTCTATTGTTGCTACTATTTCCTGAGTTATTGGAGGTCTTTTAAGAAAATACTTGTCTATACTTATGTGTTGAAGAGTTTTCACTATATTTTCTTCCAGTACTTTCAAAATTTCCTATTTTAGTTTAAGACCTTTGGTCCATTTTGAATTTGTGCAGGATGAGAAGTATACATTTATTTCCACATGTGGAGATGCAGTTTTCCCAGCACTGTTTGTTGAAGAAGGTGTCTTTTCTCCAATGTAAATTTTTAGCACCTTTGTCAAACATCAGGTGGCTATTGTTTGTGGGTTTATTTATGGGTCCTTTATTCAATTCTAATGGTCCTCATGCCTGTTTTTGTGCTGGTGTCAGCTGTTATTGTTATTATGACCCTGTAATAAAATTTGATATCAGGTATAGTGATGACTCCAGCATTGCTCTTTCTGTTCAGGATTTCTTTGACTATTTGTGGTCTTTTGTATTTCCTTATGAATTTTGGAATTGATTTTTGTATTTTTGTGAAATATATCATTGGAATTTTTAGGGAGATTACACTGAATGTGGAGATCACTTTTGATAGTGGTGGTATTGTTAGGTGCTCTCAAGTCAGTATCCGACTCATAGTGACCCTACAAACAACAGGTGAAACACTATTGTCAGTGCTTCTCTACTGTTCATAGAGTGTTCAATGGCTGATTGAATTTTGGGAGTGGGTTGCCAGGTCCATCTCCCAAGTCTACAGCACCAGGTGTTCCCAGGCAGTCTCCCATCCAAGTACTAACCAGGCCTGACCCTGCTTAGCTTCTGAGATCTGGGATCGGATGCCACTGGGCTATGACTGCAGGCTCTTTGATAGTAGGGCCATTTTCATAATATTAATTCTTCTGATCCACGAGCAAGAGAGGTCTTTCCTCTTTTTGAGTCTTTTTCTGTTTCTTTCTATAGTGTTTTGAAATTTCATTGTATTGGGCTTTTGGGTCCTTGGTTAGATATAGTCTTAGTTTTTTATTTTTGTTGTTGTTGTTGTTGTTTTGTTCTGTTGAGGCTACAGTGGATGGGATTGTTGTTTTAATTTCTTTTTCATCCTGTTCATTGTTGGTATAAAGACATGCTATGTATTTTTTGAAAAAAATATACTATAAAAACAAAGTAATGTTCTTTGTGGAGAAAGCAGTCTGGAAAAACTTTGTCATTTGCTTATCAATTTATTAGAGTATTTGTCTTGGATTGTAGGAGGTTGGTAGACTTTCAATTACTTTTGTTGGCAACAGAGTCCCTTACAGATAAATTTTTGTAACTTCATTTGACTCTCTGAATAATGTATTTCCTAAAAGTTGAGAGGCTCAAGACCATCAGTCTTGGCCTCTTCGTCTCCTTCATCCTCAGCTCTCCCGTTCACCCAGCTGGACCGCAGCCCATGGTGCCCAAGCGTGGGGCAACCTCTGAAGGTACAAGAGACACGCCCGATGGACCCCTTTCTACTCACTAGAAGCCAGGATGCTGCTTCTCCTCATTGGATTCCTGAGCGTTTGGTGCCACATTCTAGTCCCAGCCCAATGGAAGAATGAAACCTATTGGGCCTATGTGCCTAATCCTCCAATTTTGTATCCTGTGGCATGGGATGGTCCGGCATTCAAGGTATATGTTAATCAAACTCAGTTAGTAGATGGAGACTACTAATCAGTTAGTAGATGGAGACTCGGATGGACACTTCACTCCTCAGTCATTTCCATACAACTATACTGGACTTGCAGCTGTAGCCCTGTGGCATCCGATCCCGTCAGATCTCGGAAGCTAAGCAGGGTCAGGCCTGGTTAGTACCTGGATGGGAGACCTCCTAGGAACACCAGAAGCTGTAGGCTTGGGAGAAGGACCTGGCAGCCCCCTTCCAAAAATCAATCTGCCATTGAAAACCCTATGAACAGCAAAGAAGCACTGACAATAGTGTTTCCCCTGTTGTACAGAGGGTCGCTATGAGTCGGATACCAACTCAACGGCACCTAACAACAACAACAACAAAAGTTGAGAAGAAATAAATAAATAAATAAATAAATAAATATATATATATATATATATATATACATAAAATATATATGCATATATACATACCCACATTTTAATATATTTTATCTTCTCAACTTTTAGGAAACACATTATTCAGAGAGTCAAGTGAAGTTAGAAATGCTGATCATTAATGCAATACATATCCATTATTTAAAAATTTCAAAAATAAATTAGAATACCAAAGGGAAATTAATATTTATTTTACAAACTATATAACATTATATACCAACTTCTCTTATGCATATATTATATGTACATAAAATATGAATTCTGAACAAACATCCTGTACATATAATCATTACAAGTCATCAAAATGTTTCTTATAGAAAATTAAAGTAGCACTTTAATTCACTGCAGACTGTATT
>VMDO01028017.1:0-24516 GCA_007922755.1 Pedetes capensis
TTGAGGACTTCTTTACTTTCTGGCACCAAAACATACTCTCAGTGCATCTTGTATTTTCCTTGTCATGGCCTGGGCATCAACTAGTTCTTCAAGGAACCTGGTTCCTTTTATTGGAAAATGGCATTTAGAAAACAGGATTTGGGTGCTTTGATGTAACCTTGCTATGGGGTGCTATGCCTATATATATATATATATATATATATATATATATATATATTTCTGTATCTGTTTATCTATATCCATATATTTCCACTGAAAACTCTATGAGGGTCCCTATGATTTGGACCCGACTCATTGGCACCTAACAATAGTAATATCCATATATTTAAAAAAATTATGGGTCCTTATTGACATCTCTGACTCCAGTGCAGCACCACGGACTTTATTTTATCCTTCCCCCTTTCTTTAATTTTAACTTCTGTCTCTGACAATGAGAACTCAGTTCTCACTATCTATAAGGAACTTGACTCATTCTACTCCTGGAATACAGTTTTAGAGGGCTTCAAAATCAGATGCAGATTAGAATTGTGTGTGGATTGGATTCCCAGTCTCAAGAGTTCTCACTTGAATCCTGGAATCCAATCTACATGCAATTCTAATCCACATCTGATTTTGTAGCCCTCTAAAACTGTTGAAAGGGTGAAGATTGTTGTTGTTAGGTACCCTCAAGGGGAGGAATAGATTTGAGATATAAGGTAGTTTTAGATTTGCTAAATCCTGGAAGCAAAGGTCGGGAGCTAATGATTTGTGCTTTATTGTGTATGGGTTTGCTGCCAATTCTATCAACAGTGGTCAATATGCTGCCATTACTAACGCCTAGTAGGTGTTCGCCTACAGCCATAGCCCTGTGGCATCTGACCCCGTCAGATCTCAGAAGCTAAGCAGGGCCGGGCCTGCCTTAGTACTTGGGTGGGAGACTGCCTGGGAACACCACATTACTGTAGGCTTGGGAGAAGGACCTGGCAACCCCTTCCCAAAAATCAACCTGCCATTGAAAACCCTATGAACAGCAGAGAAGCACTGACAATAGTGTTTCCCTTGTTGTACGCAGGGTCGCTATGAGTCGGATACCGACTCAATGGCACCTAACAACAACGAAGTAGGTATTCAACAGATATTTATTGAGTGAGTGCATATCACAAAACCAAAAGCAATAACAATTATATTAATGCAGATTTTTTTCTTTCCTTGTAACCTTTGGGAATGCCAATGGCTCTTATAGATCTTACAGGTCTCTATATCTACATACTATGAGGAAATAACATTAAAATAATTTAAATAATGAAAAGACTAAGATCAATTTCCTCTAGCAATGCATTGGCTATTTCTACATGAGTTGGTGAATCCAGTAGGAAGATTTCTTTTTTGCCTTGTAAAATAGCTAGTATCAGTTAGTGAATGGCATCAAGAAATCTCTTTAAGATTAGAAATTCCTTAAATACCATTCATTTCCACTTGCAGCACCTCATAAATTCTGTAGACTATGGGACTACTTAATGGGGATATTTCAGAGAATCAAAAGAGAGAGAGAATGACTGGTTTGAGCTGCCATCTATTCCTAAGGGGTAATTTGGAGTTTTAGATTAAGATTAACACTTTGAGGTATACGCAGAAGTGACAAGGCAGAATCTAAGAATCTCCCTGGAGTCTAAATTGGGTGAGTGTTTTTAAGAAAAACCAAAGGACAGCAAAGGATTTTTTTAAACTTCTCAATTGTCATTTTATCTCTAAAAGATTGAGGAACTTTTCTTAAGGTAGAGTGGGAGCAAAAGAAAAATTAAAGGTTAGCAGATAAAAAGCCTTCTGGGCAGAGCAAAGATTGCAGTAATGGAGACTGCAAATCTCAAGGTGTGAAGGATACATTTATATAGAAGAAAGAAAGAAAGCTCTAATAAAGAATTCCCTGGGGCAGGTACAAAGCACTAAGATCCCTGAAAAATTGTAATGTGAATGTAACTAGATGTTTTTCTCTGAGCCACACTTTCCACATCCACTTAGCTCATGATCACCCACAACCAACATGACACTGTTTACATTAGTTAAGCAATATCATATGTTTTCTATCATTGCAACTGCTACTTAGAAAGACATCTTGTTCTTGTTTTGGGTTATCCTATTATTTGTTTTTCTTTTCTACTGCTCATTTTTTAACATACGGGGTAAAAAAAAATACCCTGAAACTCTGTAACCTTAGTGATATCTTGCACAAAATGCTGACTAGAATAAATAACATATATTTCATAATTGCTATAAAAAGTAGATTTGAAATGTTTTCACCACAAAAAATTGTAAGTATATGAGGTGGTAGATTGTTAATTAGCCTGACTTAATCATTCACATTGTAAAAATATACAGGCTATCACAGTGTGTCCATAAATATATACAATTATCATTTGTCAATTAAAATAAAATGTTAAAAAACTGATCAGAAGCAAAAATTATGTGAGTCATTTTGAACCCACACATCCATGTCACCAAAGCATTCTTTTTGATATAATTATTCCACCTTTATGGCAAGTTAATTCAAAATCTTCGTTCAATTTTCCCTTCATGCAATGGAACACTTAAGAATTAGGTCTCACAGACCAATTTACATAAATAATGAAAAGCCTGATTCATCCTTTTCCTTCCCACTGTTGTGTAACTAAACCTTATAGTATATGCACATCATATGCTGTAAGTCCTTTACCTTTCTGGCCTTGTGAAATATCAATACTGAAATACTAAAGACTTCTGGTTTTCACTGATGCATTGCTGCCACATCTTATCAGGTCATGGAGGAAGAAATCTGAATTTCATGTGAAAAGACAAGGTTTGAGAGGATGCTATTTATAAATGACAATGGCTGAAAGGCTAATGTGTTGACCAGACATCTACAGCTTTGCAATGCAACGGAGGTACTTTCTCTGCTGTGGTTGTCACTGTGTAGTTCAGGACATAAATCCACAGCATTTAAGGTGACAAGATTTTGTATTTACATAGATACTTTCTCCAAGGAATTCACGTCACTCCTCAGGAATGGCTCCATTAATTCTTATAGCTTAGGGAACTGGAGTGGGAAAATAGATCTTTATGGCCAGTTGTCATAAATGAAAGAACTATGCCTGAGATAGGTTTGTAACTTTCTCAAGGTCACTCGTGCCAAACTGAATTGCCAGCGGTGTGGAAATCCAGAGTAATATCAATTTCCCATGTGGAGGAAGGACTGTTTGGGTCACCCGAGGTAAGGGAGGAACATGGCTTTTCAGAAGTGGTCTTTCATCATTTTTACTCCCCTATGTAATCTGTGACTGAGACACATTATCTTTGGTTAGTGTTTCCCAAACCATGATCCTCTGAACACTGAACTATATAAGACATCAATATATCTTCATTGAAAAAAAATGTTTCCATGGCCAAATAAATTTGAGAACTGCTTCATGTTGTATCTACTTCTTGGTGAGTCATAATTCCTATTAGTGCAGTAAAAGCTCTAAGAAGTCCTGTGGTGAAGAAAATTACCTAACTTTGTTTAAGCCACACTTTCCCAGATTTATTTGACCTTGGAAATAGTTTCTTTTATATTGAACCTCTTGATGACTTATGGAATTGCTTTTCAGTGGATCACATTCTAGGGAAATATATTTCTTGGATAAAGGCTCTGGTGAGGAAAGAATTTCTTTAAAATCTTTTAATTCTCTGTTATTGTCAGGTCTACACTCTGTGTTGAGGGCTCATTCACAGATAATCTGTGTGGTCTTCAAATCTTGGAAATGCAGCATATTCTCTTAGTTTTGGTAGCTAAGATTCTATGGGAGGAATGGGATGGTGCTGAAAAACCATCCAGAAGCAATGCCATAGCTGTGTGCTCCAGTCTCCTTCCTTCTCCTGACTAATTCTAGTTCTTTCCACACTCTGATCTGGGGCCATTTGCTTGGAATAGTGCCAAAGTGCCCTTTGTGCTGAGCACCGAGAGGATAATCAATCACAGATGAAGAAACAAATGTGGTATAGATCAAAAACCAAGGAGGATTTAAGAATGAATGGGATAAGATATAAGAAGAGTCCAGCACAGGGGTATAGAATAGAATAAGGCTTTGGAAATTTAGGATGGAAATAGGACTAAAGAAAACAGGGAGGCAGAGGATATGTCATTCAGACAGAGCAGTAGGTCCTATGTAGAACAGACTTCAGTACACTGGCATATGGCATCCCAGGTAAAGTTTCAGGGCAAGATCCAAGATGATGTCCTACCATGATATTTTACTGTGGTTTCCCCTGGACATTGGTTAGGCAAATCAACATTAACATATTTTGGTCATCCTCCTACAAGCTATGATAAAAATGCTGCTCTGAATGTTGACTAAAAATCATTTAACAGTTTTCTGTTGATATAGAGACCAATAGCTAGTGGAAACTTATTTTTATAGGAAAAAGATACTGTGTTGAAATGACCAGCTGTCTCAATTAAAAAGAGTGAGAGTGCATAGACATTGGGCCATGCTCAAATGTGAATTCTCCTTCCCTCCTCCTTCCTAGTCAATCAATGATTTACTGTCCCTGACCCACACACATCTTGTTCCTATTGTGATCAAGCTGGACAGGAGCTCTTATTCTTTGAATGTCATTTTAATTATTTGGGAATTACCAAGGGAGGGATAGCATTGGAAATTGATAGGCCTTCAAGGTGGATTAAGAATGTAAATTGGGGTCAGTCACGAAGGACTTTGGCTCTAATCAAAAGTAATATATCGTGTGAAGGAACTTGGATTTTGCTGCCTGGAAATGAGTTGGCAAGATTTTGAAGTTGGATTAGGGCAGTATTGAAAGTTACCAATCTGCTCAGGTATGTACCAACACTTGCACTGCCCTCACCTTCTCATTCCCACCAATTGAAGGATGCTCTTCTCTGAGAAACAGTCTGAACCATAGAAAGATTGGAATAAATGAGGTATTTAATAATATTTAGTGAGTCTTTGTTGTTAGGTGCCATTGAGTTGGGTCCAACTCTTAGCGACCCTATGCACAATAAAACAAAACACTCCCTGAGACTGTGCCATGCCCAGCACTCTCTCAATGCTTCTCTGATCTTCATTGGGTTTTCAATGGCTGATTGTTTTCAGGATTGTTTTAGAAGTGGGCTGCCAAGTCCTTGTCCTATTAATGAATCTTAGGTTATGTTTAAACATGGTATGTAAATGGGATGACTGTATATATCATCTTTGACTTTTATAGTCATAACCAGAGTTAGATCATCATTGTACATTATAATTGATTATAAAAATTATAGTAAGCAAATGTAGATCATTTAATATTAGGCCAGCTAGAAAAACTGCCAGGTTTACCCAAGTTTTCTTAAGAGCAGAGTGACCATTCTGTTGGCAATTGGCTGTAAAGATAGGTCTGGGTATCTGATGGCCTTCAATCCTATGCATGCCCTATGTATAGATGTGTAAGTCTCAAAGAAGCAGAGGTGAAAACAAGATGAAATGTGCAATGGAATTTATTAAGGGAAATGGGGAAGAAGCTGGGAAAGCCCGGAGGAGCTATGAGACCATGGTGCAAATGTGACTTGAGTGAAGAGGAGAACAAGAAGTTGAGGGGAAGCATCTCAGATTGAAAAGCAGTCAAAGAAAGGCTTGGCAAGGCTGTCAGGCTATGCCCCAGGCAACTTTGGCCATCAGAGGTATTCCGTCACTCATAGGAATGGAGCTGCCTGATTTAGTGCCCATGCCACGCTCAGTCTTTGATTGGAAGCAGCATGTGAGAGGTATATCCCTGCACAAATGCAGCAGGGATTTCAAGGTGCAGCAGCTGTGACTGTGTTCCCAATAGGTGGAACCAAGAAGGTATATTCTGTTGACTTCAACAATGTATATGATTCAAACTTCTGCTGTCACTCTCCAACAATTTGTATGTTCCTCTGTTTGCTTACTGCATTCAATGGTTCAGACAGGAAGTTTTACAAAGAAGGAAGGACTTTTGTTAGTTGGAATGGGAAGCAGAGGGCAGTTCAGAAATGATCATGTTAGTAGCATCTGAACATGCCACCTAACTACTTAAACAGATCAGTCTGGTTTACAGTTGGTCTAACTATATTCTGAGAACTCCACTGTGTCTATTGTCTTCCTGTTGAAAAAGGAAAAAATGATATTACAGAGGGAAAAGGTAGAATGTTATTTTCGATTTCTGGGTAAAGCTGTCAGATTCAGGAAGTTTTTGACACTTCATTATAGGTAAAAACACTTTGTATAGTCTCCACATTTTATACTCAAGATAAGTTTTAGACTGCTACAATTGTTCTAAAATCATGCTCCCATCAAGGAAGAGGCAACAACAATTAGACAGAAGACACTTCCCTTTGAAATAAGTATGACTGCATAAAATGTACTAATAGAACACAGCGAATAATCTTGATCTCTTGATAAATTGCCCGCTTTGGAGAGCATGGGCAGCTCTTGTAGCATCTATTGAGAAAACAAAGAAATCCTGTCAAGATGACATCTGCTTCTTCTGTGGAACATGTTAGGAGTCATGAGGTTTTGAATATAATGCAGTTAGCAGCATCATGTACTTAATCAGCTGGCAAGGAGGAACGTTTGTCTCCCTTCTTGGGTATCCATGAATTCTAGAATGCAGGTCATATTTGGCTCTATCTGAAAATCAGCAGGACATGTAGCTTGAAGAAGCTGCCTGAAAGTTCTCCCTCCATTGCCTGAGAGCACTTTTGGCAATGCAACAATTAACTGTGGTGAGATAGGGCTGGAGTGGCCGCAGTAATGTTGCATAAAAAAACAACTACAGCATCAAATACCAAAACGGCAATCAACACATCAGCAAACAACAAAAAGGGAGTATTTGGCTCATAAATCTGAGATTTTTCTGGAGATCAGCTGGTCTGGGCTATATTTTGCTGGGATAATTCAGTTTTGCTCTGTGTGTCTCTCTTTCTCCTGGGATGAGTGGGCCAGCGTAGGCATGATCTTCTCATCATGGTAGCAAACACATTAGAAAGAAAGCAAAAACACAAACTCTCTGAAGACCCCTGCTTGGAACTGGCACACACTATAACTTCTGTCTCATTTTATTGCCTGAAGCAAGTCACATGGCCAAAATGGCAGCCAAGGGACAATGAAATATATTCTGCCCATGATGAGACACAGCAGGAATGTGGATGCAGAGATTTGGGATGAATTGCAACCAAACAGCAGTCTACCCAAGGAGAAACAGGAAAATTCTGGGTGTTTCAATCCTAAGCAAGGCACAGGTTATTGACTCTTCTGTGGCAGAAGCTGTTAGCCATTCACTAAAATTTATGGACACTTCTTAGAAACATATCTTTGCTCCCTTTTCTAGTTTCCCTTGAAGTTTGTTGAGGTCATGTGACTAAGTCAGCCAATGAAATGTAAGTAAAAAATTCAAGTGTGGGCTAATAAATGCTCCTATTTACAAGCCTCTATGATCTTTTGGTGTTAAACATAAGAAAGCTCATGTGCATGGCACAGTATTGGAGTATTTCATTCTGTTGTACACAGGGATGCTATGAGTTGGCCTTAACAGCACGTAACAACAACAACTACAATGACCTTTCCCTCTTCTAAGTGCCAGGGATGATGTTATCCAAGCTTACTCTGGAGCCCAAATGACTATCTGGTATACAACAGCCCATTGCTCATTCTGCCCCAAACTTGTACTTGCCATGGACAGTGACATGAGTGATAGAAATAAATTTACATTGCATCGAACCATTATGTTTTTTGATTATTTGTTCTAAAAGCTTGCCTACACTATCCTTGGGATGGAATTAAGCTCAGTTAATAGTGTGCTGCTCTGCATACTCTGAAGCCCTGGGTTCAATCTCAGCACCACAAAAATGGGAGAAGGACCTGGCAGCCCACTCTTGAAACAGCCATTGAAAACCCTGTTTCGTTCGGTTGCAAATAGGGTTGCTGAGTCAGACCTGACTTGACAGCACCGAACAAGAACAACAACAGACTGTCCTAAGTATATCTGTCACATCCCCACCTTGCTCCTCACCTCCTGTACCAGTGAGTGTCTCTTTAAGTGTGAGGTGCCCAGGGCAAAATATTAAAGCAACATACACTCTTAGGGGCTGATCAAGTACTTGTTCCAGACTTGGTCTTCTGTTCTAGATTGAGTAATGTTGAGAGTGAGCTGTCAAAAATAAGAGTAATGGCAGCAACGCTGTGGATCAGGTTTCAGTTGTGCTCAGGCATGGTCCTGAGTCAGAGTTGGTGGGGAGGATATAAGATCTCAGGTATAATTGGTGGCCAAGGAATTCCCATATGCAACCTGGAAAGCCAGCTATTTTGTGTAGCCCAATAGATCTCAAGCTTGGGCATGTGTCTGGAACTAGGGAAAGCCTGAACCTGGGCTGCTAGGTGGCTCAGTTGATGAGCTATGGAGGGCAAGTAAGGGCCATGGGAAGGAGGGGGGTCAGGCTGTCAGCAGCTCTGAACACACCCACTCGTTGGCCTATTGCTCCTTTGACTTGTTAGATCAAAATGGTTAGAATTCAAGAAATAATGGGCCACTTTTAGAAAAGAGCTGCCTTGCAGAGCATGCATCAGAACAATTTTCATGACGAGCAGCGAGAGATTCTTTGCTCCAACTGCAGGTGCCACAATTTACACAATACACTGAATAGTGACAAGCAATTTCAGAAGTGACAGGGACAGGTTATAGCTATGCTCGCAAAACCTATGTTGGGCTTACAGCGATAATTTCTAGGCTCTCACATCATCACCATCTTTATAGTAATAAATACCAAAGATGATGGCTCTTTAGATTTGGGGAGGGAAGATACCCAAATAGTGAAGTGGAAAAGTAATAAGGGTTTGTGTTACTTGGGCTAATGTGTGGAAAGTTTTAAAGATATGATTTTTGTTGTAAACACAGGCTTATTGGATGATAAAGGTACATTTAAGACAAGTTCTTAATTCTTAGCATGTCAGTCTTGATGGAATATCCTCACCTCTCTATGAGTTGGGAATCAAACGAGTTTCCAGGCTTGGGTAGTTAATAAGAACAGAGGAAATGGCCATTTGGTAGCCTTATGGTTCTCTCTCTAGAAACCCTGTCACCAAAGGTGCACCCCACTTTTCTATCCTCTTTGTTATTAGTTTTACCCAACCCAGGACTGTCCTGGGCCTCATTTTCCCATTTCCTGATGGTTTACATTTTTCAGTTTCCAGGGCTTTCCTCTTGCACGTGGTTCTACTGTAAGTGAATGCTTTAGGTTACACAGCCACCTCTCTTCCTCCCTCTTGACGACTACAGCCATTTGAGTGCTGTTCATTATGACCAGTCCTTGAAAACAAGGGCTTAGAGGTGGCTTAGAGTAGCCATGCCATGATTCTTATACTTTCACAAGGAAACCAGTCATTCTTGAGATCTTTTTTTTTTTTTTTTTTTTGTGCTGTTACCTAAACACCTCTTGGGAAGTCATTGGCTACTTGGTACTTGGCTCCTTTTTACCTTCTTTTTCTCTATGTAAGTGTGATTGTTATACCAGATGATTTGAATGATGCAGGCTACTGGCAGATCTATTTCAAAGTCATCTCTCTTAGCTCATGCATCACTGCTAAATTTTATTATGTTTTACCAAATATTTCAAATCCCTGCACTTTTTAATAGATACAGTTTGACTGAAAGGCCTTACGGCAGCTTGAAAGGCCATCTTCTTCATAACTAAGCATCCACTTACTGAAAATGCTTACAGAACTCTGAAGGGACGAAATCCTTGGTGTCCCTCACTGTGTTGCTCTTGTCTTTAATTGGGGCACTTTTGATGGTTGCCTCCTAGTGTTAGATATGTTGCCTCGTCATTATCTTCCACAGTGCCTCATTTTGTGCTCGGCACAAAGTAAATTCTTCTCAGTGTATTGCTGTGTTAATTTTTGAACTTCGATGAAATGGGAGTTGCGCAGGTAGTCAAACTGTCTTTTTCATTAAAAAACTCCCAAATATTCTAAATGCCCAGGTTACTGGCTTGACCTTCCATTTCCCACCCAGGAGTATACAGAAGATAGAAAATAGAGTTGATTTTGTCTTACTCAATTTAGAGCTCCCAAAAATTTGCTAAGAAAGAAAAAACAACAACGGGAACCTGATATATAATTTACTTGGTACCCAGTACCCACAGGAAACATCTGTTGTGATTTTATAAGCCTGTATAAATTCAAAACAAGATAAGTGAAAAAAAGTGTCTATTTACAAGACAGCATAGCAGTCTTCTCTAAGCACATTAAGGAGAGAGATGTCTGCAGCTTTATTTGGCAATTGTATATAATCTCACAGGCAACACAGCTATTTTATTCATTTAATTAAAAATGGAAAATGTATTACAGTGAAAAAGTAAGCCGTGAAAAATGATGAACCACACTCCCTGAGTTCCCAAACTATTTCTTTCATTTGTGTGGTTTAGTTTTCCTGGCAATTAAGATGTTTAAAACAATGGAACGAAAGTACAGAGTTATGTGATGGCTGGTTAACTTCCTCATAAAGTTATTTTTTAAAAATCCCTTGCCAATTACTCAGTAAGAAAAAAACCGTAAACATCCATGTTAATTACCTTTATTAGTGCTGACAATGGTAGTTTCCACTAATCAGGTTTGTTCTCTGCTTCATTTGCTGAGCTGACTTGTGAATTATTAATGGGTACAAGGGCTATTTTACCACAGATAGAAATACACTGCAGACTTGATTTTTCGTCAAATGTCTCAACAAAACCCTCAGTGTTCAGATCAGTTTCTTATGCCCATCCTCCTCAGGGTATTTCAGCTAGAGGCAGTATGATTCTGTGAGTGATGCTGCATCCAGATGGTAAGAGTTCCTGCTTGGCCCTGAGTCATTATGAAACACTGGGCCAGGGCCAGTCACTTTATGACGTTGGATACCTTTTTCCTATTAGTTGAATTAGATGCTCCCATCACCTTGAAATTTGATTATAATATGAACCCAGGTATGTTCAAGTCTTAACTACAAAATGCCCCCAACTCAGCCTGGGTAGATGTGAAGTCAAGATCCTGAAACACTAATTAGTTTTAAGTCTCCACCCCAACTCCATTCTCCAACTCCATGTACTGCCTGAGTGCAGACCAGATAAATTACTAATTACTGCTTTGGGACCAGTTGTAAGAAGACTTACTAACCCTTGAGTCATTGTGGAAGAGAATCACAGGACTGAGCTGCAGACTGTATTTCAGTATAATAACCAACACATATTTGCATAGTGCTTTAAGCTTTTCTAAGTAGCTCACATATATTTTCTCATTTTACTCAGAATAGAATGGGGGTGATGATGAAGATGGTCTAAAAGCACATTTTCAAGGAACAAGAGTTGAGGTTTTCAATCTTAGGCAAAGACTGCATTTTTCCTCAGGAATGAGACTGCATTTATGTTGTTCTTCGTGAATTTCATTAGATTCTCACTTTCAGCTTGAAAGAAGACTGTGAAAGGCAATGAAGACATTGAGAATGTGGCAGCAAATGCTGAATATAAAATAGAAAAAATGGAAGGCTTCCCTTTGAATTTAAAGAAAATAATGGTCTTGGCACTCTAATCATTGGGTATGGGTATTGAAACAGCCTGAGGATTGTCAAAACCAGGAAAATTGCATGAATCTAAACTTGAGGCTGAAACAGCTTGAAAAGATAGTTTCAAGGATATGGCCAGGTTGCTGAGATTGATTGTACAAATTTAGCAGGAGTAACTTAAATTTTTTGTTCCTACTGTTCTTCAATAATGAAACCTCCAAAACACTAAAAGACTAGCAGGGCTCAAAACAGATGGGCAAAGCAGATGCACCTTGAGTTTTCTTTCAGTTCCCAAACACTCTGGGAAACAGGCCGAGAAGGATGTATTCCTGGGAGCACTGTGGGTTTCTCCATCTCAAACTATAGGGATCTGGCTTACTTGACAGTGACAACATTAATGGTTGCATTTTAAAAACCCAAATACATGATTTTGTTTATAAATATTATTATATTCAAACAGCAAATATAAACATATGTATGTACATATATGTGTATGTGTATATATTTTTTGTTCTTTTAAAGAGGTGGTAATATAGGTTTGGATTTGACTTATTTCAACCTGTTTCTCTCAGGGTTGTTGGAAGTTTTGAATGCTTTCTGGATCTCTGTTCGCTATGATAATATGTTAAAGCCCTGGAATGAGCTCTAAGGCTGAGTCTGGGGACTTCAGGAGCACAAACTCTATTTAAAAGTGGAGTTTTAAAAAGGAGAGGGCAAGAACCATATCTTATTAACTGATTTGATGTGTGTGTGCCCACCTTACAATGGAAACATCATCAAGAAGTTTGTTTGCTTCCTAAAGCTGCCCTATCTGAGAACCAAGTAGTCTAACACAGGTACCTCATGTATTCCTTCAGTTCTCACAGTGTGGTCCTGGAACCATGACTATTAACATGCTTGGGACCTTGTTAGAAATTCACATTTTCAGCCCTACCCTAGACCTACTGAATCAGCAAGTCTGGGGTAGAGCCCAGCAATCTGTCAAAACAAGCTGGCTCCAGATGATTCTGACTCATGCTGAAGTTTGTGAACTACAGTTGTTTGCTGATAGGGTGGGTCTTAATGTGGGAATCACCTGGAGAAGTTAAACTCCTTTTATCTCCCACCCCGAGGGATTCTAATTTAATTGACCTGGGGTATGGCCTGATAATTGAGACTTTCAAAACCTTTGTAGGGGATTCAGATAATTTTGGGACCCACTAACTTCAACCTACTTTCATATTAAATGCAATTTTCATAAAGGAAAAACAGAAAGCACTGATAGAAAGCAAAACAAAATAGGAGTTTGGGGAAAGATAGAAAGTGAGTTACACAACACAGTGCTTTCTGCCCTAGTTAAAGGAATCTGAGTCAATTTCTCGTACCTTTTCAAATGATGATTAATTCTCCAGGTGAGAACATTCTTCTCTGTGTGAGGAATAGTCTTGTTTTTGTGGTTGTCACATTTCTAAGTTTATATAAGAAAGTTTCCCATGGGATTCTCAAGGCAAAATAATATATAAAGAAATAGCATAAAATTTTGAGAAAGGTACTTTGGAACACAACAATACTGGCCATACATAATCATCTGCATTCCCTTGTTCTTTGAGACTTTAGAATGGCAGTTGCATTTTAAGCCTTCATCTGTCTTATTTCATGGAAACTTACAGTTAAAAGGGGTATCAGAGGCCACAGATACTACTGTGACTTGATGAATACTCTGACTTGTTTCTGTGGGTTGGTGGCCTCTACTGGAAATTTGCTGGGAAACTTAAGTGTATTACACTCACATCAACCAATTGTTGGAAAGTTATGATATATTGAGTTTAAATTGAACTTTCTTTTTGTAAATTCTACCTAGTCTTCTCAGCTCTGTCTTGGAGAATTATTGCAAAGAAGCAAGCTGTTTAAATTCCTTTCCTGATCAAGAATACACACACACACACACACACACACACACACACACACACACACACAGATACACATATACATATCACTGAAAAAGTCTACTGGGGGTTTTAATGGTTGTGATCATGTAGATGATAATTATTCATACCACTTTCTCCATTGGTTTTGAACCAAATGGAAATGTCCACAGAGGTCAGACCTCACTGCAAGGTCAATGTCATGGTAGATAAAATTGGAGCTTTGACTTGAAACCATCCTCTGACTTCCTTTTGAACTGGAATGACTTTGTTGAGTGGTAGAGCAATCAATCCCATGAGTCCATCTACCACATTCCATCAAGGCAGATAGAACTTCCTACCAGCTCTGAAAGGAGTAAGCAAGAACAAGATCTACACATGCCCAATCCTCTTCTTCCTGATGTCTTCAATTGTAGGAGAAAGGGGGAAGTTGAGCAGAGAAATCCAAAGAATTCCTCACATACTGGGAGAGGAAACTGAAAGTGTGTGGTAATAACTTTCCATTTGCCAACACACTTTAAGCCTTCCAAACACTTTTATACTTCAGTATTTGAAGGTAATTATCATATGCCCTATAAATCATCTTTCTTCTAAATTAAATAATTCAAAGATTTATAGGCCTTTCACCATGTTGATTATCCTTATCTAGGTATGATTCACTTTGTTGTTATTCCTCTTATGGTGTATTCAGAAAGGAAGGTATTTTGTCTAATTTTGTTTTGTTTATATTTTTATTTTTTGGTACCTTTGCAGTGCTGGGCTACATTTCCAGCCTGATTGCTCATATTTTTAAAAAGTACTTTAAGGTATTGCCTTTCACATTTAAGTCCTTTTATTATGTGGAGTTGACATTTTATTAAGGAAGGAAACCATATTTTGCATATGGAGAACAAACTTTCAGCATGTATGCTCAAGAATCCAACCTTTCTCTCAATTTATAATGACACTTTGGTCATATACCAATTTTCCATTTAGGTACAAGTCTGTTTCTAGCCTCTCTATTGTTATTGGGGTCATTTGACCTATCCCTATGCTCAAACTACAATATCTGTTTATTTATTTATTATTTATTTATTTATTTATTGCAATACTGCAGATTTGACTCCAGGGTCTCGCACGTATTTTGCAATTGCTCTACCACTGAGCTGCACTCATAGACCTTTTTTACTTTTATTTTGAGACAGGGTATGGCTAAATTGCACAAGCTACCTCTGATCTCAAACTTGCAACCCTTCTTCCTGCCTCAGCGTCCTGAGTCACTGGGATTATAGGCACATGCCATGGCATACGGCTCCAAACTATAATATTTTAGTTGGTATAAGTTGTAAAAAATTTTAATATCTCATGAGTTCCTACCCTTTGTTTTTCTTCATGAGTGTTTTGGCTATTCTTGGTTTGCTGTTATTACTAACCTGTTGCTGGGCACTATGGTACATGCCTGCAATCCTAGCAACTCAGGAACCTGAGGCAGCAGGATGGCAAGTTCAAGGCAAGAGGCACCCTGTGAAACTTAGGGAAACTCTGGCTCAAAATAAAAAAGGGGCTGGGGGTACAGTTCAGTGGTACAGCACTTGCCTAGGAGACCTTAGATTCAACCTCCCAGTACGAGAGAGCGAGAGAGCGAGAGAGCGAGAGCTCAAGTGCACGTGACAGAGCGCAAGGAGTGGAGGGGAAAGGGAGAGAAGGATAGAGGGAAAGGGAATGTATATTAGCTTGTTAAGTATCTTTCAAAAACATATTTGGATTTTTATTAAAATTACTTTGAATCTATATTAATTTGGTGACAAAAGAGAGTCTTTGAAATTCTATTCTTACCCATGAATACATTTCTACATTTATTTTGCTCTTTGTTAATGTCTTAAAATAGTTTTATTTGATAGTTTTCTCAGGATCAAACAACTTTTGTTTGATTTATTCCCATGTGCCTCATCACATTCTTTAGTTGCTATTTAAAATGGTATGTTTTGAAAACCTACATGTGTTGTTTGTTACTAGAGTATTATGGTATGGTTGTAATCTTACTACACACTCTCATTAAAGCTAATCATTGTTTGTAGATTATTATAGTTTTTCTATGCAGACAATCATAGCAACTCTCAGTCTTATTTCTTCCTTTTGAGTTCTTAGTTTTTATTTATTTTTCTTATCTACTTGCTTGACTAGGACATGCAGGAAAATATTGAATAGAAATGGTGATAGAGAGCAATCTTTTCTTGTTTCCATTTTGAAAAGGTTTTCTTTTAACTTTCACAGTATAGCATTTGCTGTAGGCTTTCTTTTTTCTTGTATGGCCCTTTAGGAATCCAGTACTTGATACCAGCTTCTTGTGGCTAAAACCTCTGATGGCCATTTACACGGTATGTTGCTTTAACTTTTTCAGGCATAAGACACAAATCTCCTGTGTCCTCCAGTGTACTCAAGCACTGTTGGTGAAGCCAAGGATGTTCCTCTGATTAGATTTGAAGTGGGATGGTATCACCACTTCATCCTCCCCCATCAGGAAGTGGGAAGTCACAACTTGAAACAGCTTTATCAGATGAAATGTCATCATCAAATCTTGTTGCATTTCCACATTCTCACTTCTCTTTATATCCCTGATCTGCCTGGAGGTATCAAAGGTCCATGGGACTTGTTCTTAAATATTCCTTTATAAATTATGTACTAGTGAGATTCATGGACATGCTCACTTAGCCATCTGATGTGTTTTTCTTGGTGTCACAATTAAAAATGAGGTGGTAAGAGTCCAACTTGTACATGGATTACAGGTACATATTTAGCTTAATAAAGCCTGAACTTAAACAACATTCATCCTGTTCCCAAGTAATATCAGATTTTAGAAAGCTTTAGTTTTCTTTACCTAGTCCTATCTTTATGGGGCCGGGATTTAGCTCAGTTGGTAGGGCGCTGCTCTGCAGTCTCTGAGGTCCCGAGTTCAATTCCCAGCACCACAAAATGGGAGAAGGACGTGGCAACCCACTCCCAAGGCGATCCCGAAATAGTCAGCCATTGAAAACCCTGTGAGGGTCACTGTAAGTCAGACTTGACTCGACGGCACCTAACAAACAAACAAACAAAAAACTATCTTTATTGCCTTCAGCCATAGCACTATAGCGTCCAATCTCATCAGATCTCAAAAGCTAAGCAGGGTCAGGCCTGGTTAGTCCTTGGATGAGAGACAGCCTGGGAACACCAGATACTGTAGGCTTGGGAGAAGGACCCAGCAACCTACTCCTAAAAATCAATCTGCTATTGAAAATCCTAAGAATAGCAGAGAAGCACTGACAATAGTGCTGTTGTACATAGGGTCACTATGAATCAGACACAGACTTGACAGCACCTAACAACAACTATGTTTATGTTGTCCACTCTTGGGGTTTTAGCTCTAGCCCAGCTGAGATTAGAGCCAAACATTCAACATAACAAACTGGCCGGTGGCATAAATGAAGGACCTCGGGAGACCTTCTGATGGTAAAAAGGGTAGGTAGGATTTATTGGGTGCTCCCCTGATGGAGAGCAAGGAGCAAGTGGCCCCTATAGAGCAGAGCTCTATAACCTTTAAGTGCTGGCCCTAGGCCTGCAGCATGGAATGCTGCAGGCTGAGTGCTGGTACAGCTCAGCCTTAAAGGCACAGGCATAGCTGCTGGTGTTCCATGGAGGTCAACTGGTCTTGCCCCTCGCAGCTCGCTTTCTTTACCTTCCTCCTTCCCAAGGATAGGAGGAATTGGGAGGCTCTTTGTGGCTTGCTAGAATCCTTCGGCTCTTCGGGGCCCCTGGGCTTGATCCCGCCGGCTTGCTAGAAGATCTTGCTGGAGTAGGGAGCGCTGGTCCAGGTGATGGGGTTCAGGTAGCAGTTGAAGGATGGTCAGAGAGGTGAGGTTCAGTGGGGGTCCAGGGGCCCTACTTTTATAGGGTCCTGGAGGGGTCATATGTTGGGATTCAGCCAATCAGGGCACACACCTGACAGGTACAGCGGGTAAACTGACATACCTGCCAGGTGGGGACAGTTATTCCCTGAAAATGCTGAGGGGAGCCAATCAAATTTAGGGTGGTTAGAGCAGGTCAGGCTGGCCAGGGGCCATCTTTGCTCACTCAATGGGAGGGGCTGGTGTGAGTGAGTGAGATGAGCCTGGGGTCAACTAGGGGTCAGCCCCTCAGGCTGTCATGAGGGACCCTAGTTGTGAGATATGATTTTAAAAATCCCCAACAGTCCACTCTTATATCTTGTTTTCTAATATCCTAAACTAGAAACCTGTTTGGATATCTATATCTATATATAGATATAGATATATATCTATATATGTATCTATATCTATATCTATATCTATATCTATATCTATGGTTGTTGTTAGGTGCCGTTGAGTCAGTATCTGACTCATAGCAACCCTGCGTACAACAGGCGAAACACTATTGCCAGTGCTTCTCTGCTGTTCATAGGGTTTTCAATGGCAGATTGACTTTTGGGAGTGGATTTCTGGGTCTGTCTCCCAAGCCTATAGCACTTGGTGTTCCCAGGTGGTCTCCCAACCAAGTACTCACCAGGCTTGACCCTGCTTACCTTCTGAGATGTAACGGTATCAGATGCCACAGGGCTATGGCTGCAGGCTTGTATATATGTATGTATATAAGTATATATACATATATAACATATGTAAATAGTGTTTATGTGCATTACTTATGGTTTACCATAGTCTTGACTCACCATTCCTTCTTGCATCTCAGATCTTCTATCTACAACCACCTTCCTCCTTCATGAAGTACAACCTTTAAAATTTCTTTATTGAAGATGTGTTGCTTACATATTCTTTCAGTGTTTGTCTTGAGAGACTGTTTTCCATGTACCAAATCAGTTGCATCTCCAGATTGCCACTGGTAGGAGCAAGGAGAACAATTAATTAGCTGGCTTCCAGCTCCCACTGATTCAAGTTTAACTCACAAAGTGTTAGCCCTGTCACATGACTAACTGTTGTCCAGGGATCAGAGAGACAAGAGGTGCATATGCCCAGGTATGAAATGAGGTGCTTTCAGGTTGCTCCTGTCTTCAGGAGCATAGGTTTCAACTGGTTGAAATCTTGCAGAGCTGCTCACTATACAGGCAATTTGTACCAAACTCAGGATAAAAAGTGGCGGAAAATCAGTGGCCTATTTTGTTCTGTTTTGTGATTTCCTCCCTCCTCCTTTTCTCCCTTTCTGTTGGTGAATAATATTTGTAAAAAATATGTTTGTGAGAATTCTTTGCAATTTGGGCTTAATGTGTTTTCCTTCAGAAAGCAATTGTGTTCAGTTCTGTGAGATTTCTGGCCCTCCTAAAGTAAATCTCTGCCTGTGTTTTTTCAGTTCTCAGGAGTTGCATGATTTCTAGATGTAATTTTACATGAATATCAGCTTGAAGTTTTAAATTCTCAGGGCAGACCCTGCCACTCCCACCCACAAAGACACTTTGAAAAGCAAATGTCTTCATATACCTCTTTGTGAGCTGGGTCCTTTATCCCCTTTTCACAATGAGTATAGCTCCTAAGGGACTAGGCATTATAAAGCAATCTCCTATCCAACTTTTCCCTTTGCTTAGGCCCAGCCATTGTTCCTTTAAAAGTCAAAATTCTAGGCAGCCAAGGATCCACAGATAACCTCAGGGCAGCTGCTGGTATTAGCACTTTTTGTCCCTCTGGACTCATACTTTCACTTCCATTTGGCTGCTAGGGACTGCTTTCATTTTCATGGTAGCTCATCTGTCTGCCCACCTGCCTATTGGATATACATATAAAATAACATATATGTATTGTTGCTTTTGTAGGTATTCTGCACCAAGTGTATTTTCATAATATTATCTGCTCTCTTAGAACAATCCCAAAGTGCTATTGAGTAAGTCAGCCCTTAAGGATTTAGTTGTTTCTACTTTGAATTACCTAAAAATTGGTAAGCATGCTCTTTGATTCTTTCTATTGCTAAAATCTTAGTGTTTCTAGTCTTAAGATATCTTGTAGGACCCCCCCAATTCTGTTCTTGAGAATTCTTTTATCCATGAGCCTGAGATTTATACTGCTTAATTCCTTATATTCTGTCTTGTCCCTAAAACCAAGTACATAACTCCTTGTTTTAAAAGGAAACAGATCGTGGTCATTTTTTTGCTGCATAAAAAGTTAACCCAGAACTCTGTGATCATTGTATCATATTTTGTACTATTTATTGTTATCTTTTGAGGTCTTATATTTATTATTCTTTTGACTGAGTTCAGCTGGTCCATTCTTGCATGGGGTTCCTCATGCAGTTGTAGCTTAGGTTGGAGTCATCTCAAAGGTTTCTTCATTCATATGCTTTAAGGTTGATGCTGGATGTCTACAGGAACCTCAGCTGGGCTACAGTTAGAGCACATGGCTGCAACAAGTGACCTTTCCATTTAGCTTGGACTTACTCACTGCATGGTGGCTGTAAGAGATCATCCCAAGGGAGGAGGTTCATTTGAAGCTGTATTATCTTTTATGGGCTGGGATTTGGCTCAGTTGGTAGAGCACTGCTCTGCAGTCTCTGAGGTCCTGAGTTCGATTCCCAGCACCACAAAAATGGGAGGAGGATGTAGCAATCCATTCCTGAGGCAATCCCAAAAACAATCAACCATTGAAAACCCTATAAAGGTCGCTATGAGTCAGACATGACTTGATGGCACCTAACAACAACATTACCTTTTATATTCTAGCCTTGGAAGCCATCACTTCTGCTGCATTTTATTATTAGAAGAGAATTATTAAGACTGGCCAAATTTGTGGGTAGGGGAATAAGACTCCATCTTTTAAAGGAAGGATCACAGAACTTGTGGACATATGCTATAATCACCACAGATTTAAGTATCCAGCTATAGGAAGTTATCAAGTGTGTACAACTTCTAACACATTTTTATTGCAATGGTCATTGCTCCTCAATTCCTGATCCTTTCTGGTGGAAATTTAATTGTGCATTTGTGGATTTTTTTACTCATTGGTCTTTTGTACTTATATTTTCTTACGGACTTTTTTGTCTCTTCAGGCTCTAAAGACACATTCAACCTATAGTGGCCCTTATGTCTTACAGGACTATTATTTGAATAACCTTTATCTGGTGTCTCTGTCTCCAGTTTTACCCTGTTATGCTGATATATTTCTAAGCAGCACATATGATCATGTTTCCCCCGTGGCTGAAAATCCCTGGTACCTATTCATCTCCAGCTCCTTAACATGGCACAAAAGGCCTATCATGATTGGCTCCCAACCCTCTTTCATGTCTCAACTGTCATTTTCCCTTTGTCTTTTGTATCCTAACAAAGCTAGACATCATGGTTTTTCATGTCTCTGTGCTTTTGAATATGTTGCTTCCCACTCTCTAAAATACCCATTCCTAATTTATCATCTGGAAATATGAACCCTTTTTAAGGTACATCCACAGAGGTACCAGTGTTCCTGTGTCAGTAACATCTATTTTTCATTCTATTTGCTAGACTTAAAAATCTTTTCTTTTGAAACTTCTAGGCTCAAATCAGCTTGAATTCTCTACTTCTTGGCAGGATGCAATAAATGCACAAACTTCTGTCTTCTGACTTTAGAGGCAGAACTTGTCAGCCCTGGGTAAGAGCTCTGCAATTTTTGAGAACTTTGAATCTTCAAAAGACACTGTTTAATTTCTCTCAAGAATAGTCTCACTCCAATTTCTCTTTGTAATGATACCCATAGTCATAATGCATGCTGTCTCCACCTGTGAGAATATAGCTTTACAGAATTTTCTTAACTATCATTTAGAACCAAGACTTCCCTGTAGAGACACAATATAGAAAGAAGTAATTCAGCAACAGAAGAGAAGTGCAGCATTATAAAATAATAAATAGGGCTACAGCTGTAGCTCAGTGATAGAGGGTGTGCTTAAGCATGGACAAGTCCCTGGCTTCAGTCACCAGCAACACACACACACACACACACACACACACACACACACACATTACATCGTGTTATGGATTTATTATGGCTCATAAAATTTTAAAGCATAAAATCTAGGGACAAGAAAATATTAAAATGGCAATTGTTATACCATAATTTCAACTCCCCTATTATTGGTCATATCAATATTTCCAATTTATCTTTACATATAATATAGAAACAAATATTGCCCCAAATATTCCCTCTTAACTTCTGGTTGTATATTTTTGTATAGATTCATTCCCAAGAATAGAACTACCATAAGTCAAATGATATGAGTTCTTTTAAGAATCTTGATAAATGTTCTAAAATTCATCACCTTCCCAACAATGCATGAGAGTTCTGTTTACTTGCTCCCTCACCAGTTTTGACATTATTTTTTGTTAAAGCTTTGCTAATCTAAAAATTTTTAAATGAATCTTTCTTAAATTTATAATTCAATAAATTAGACTGTCTTCCTTATTTTTATGGATTAGGAGATGAATTAAATCTTGAAAGGCAAGAGGTTTGGGTGGGCTTAGAAAAGACGGGGGTAGACATTGTAAGTGAAATCAATTACCTTAAGACATCAAAGAAGACTCTTTTGTATTCAGAATATTTTCTTTGAGACTATAATTTGATGCTCATCATGATTTTTTTCAGAGATAGAAGAATTATTATACACTGTCTCATTTGGTTTTCAAATATACCATCAACAAGAATTCACAGCAGTTAAATCTACATTCTATCTCAGATTTCTACTTAAAATATTCCTGTTCAATCGTATCCCTTGTGTGCTAAGGCAGCTTATATTTATGGGATCTGATGGGTTCTACATACCCTAATTATGAAAGAGGATGAAATTTAAATTTTCATAAGTTGGTAGCAATTAAATTATGTAAATGAATGTTTCCTGAACTTTCTGGTGTTGGCTTAATTGCTTTTAATGTTTTTACTAAGCTAGCTCCACTTACAGTTATGGTGCAGGTACTACATAGGATCCATTGATAAATAAATATTTGGCTCTCTTCATTACTATCTCTTTTGAGACTCCTGGGAACTACTCACACTTTTGCCCTATAAAGTAAGCGAACATGCCTGCTGAGCCATTTGCCATATTATTGTCTATCCCAAGAGTTGCAAATTTAATTTTTAAGGTCTCTTGGGAAGTGGTTCATTCAGTCTCTTAGCCACCATTCTCAGCCAGCTGTTTGTTTTCCTATGGTGCTTTCCTTTCTTATTTCAGTTTAATATCTTTATTTGAATTAGAAAATAGACTCTTTGGTTTGAGATATTCATGTCAGGAGATACTCTAGGCCCTACATGTGACAACTGTTTTACTGTATCCTAGGGAGCTGGCCATTTTGTTCCTTCTATCAGACACTAATGAAAATACTGTGACCTTGGAAGATTCAGAGTTTATAAACCAGGGAAGAGATTTTATGAACAGTGTCCACCTGCTGTACAAAAATATGGTTGTCTATACCTAGGTTCTTCATTTACTACTATTTTCTCCTTACCTACTAATGAGTACATTTGAAATTACTTTCTTGATTATGTTTCTTTCCTCCTCAATACAAAACAACTTGTTTGATTCCAAAGCTCAAAAGCTTCCAAACATGTTCGAAAAAGAGTTAGCTCAACTAAGAGAACTGCAAACTGTTCATTGTGCTGTGGCAAATTAATTTAGTGACTCTGGACCTTGGTTTCATCAGTAAGACAAAAGTTTGGAGTTAATGATCTTTAACAGTAAGCCTTGATAGGGAATACAGTTCATCTCTTATTTTACCAATGAGATAGCTACAGACCAACCTCCCACAGACCTAGGACATGCACTCAAGTCTCTTGAATTCAGGTCCATGGTTTCTGTGATCATTTCAAATACTTCATTCTGACATTAGTCAAGTGATTTTATTTCATTTAAATGATATAGTGAAGGAGAGATGGTGTGGTGATGAGCTGTATGTTGGGGCAGAGGAATTCCTATGAAGAAAAGCCTGAAGGCAGTAGAGATGTTGGCTTATTGGATGAATTAAAGAGTCAACATGACCAGAGTACACAAATTGAGAGGAATAGAATAAGAAATGAGGCTGGGCTAGTGGCCAGGGGCCACCCCATCTATGACCTTTTGGTAATGTTAATGAGTTTGGATCCCTTTGACAGTGGGACCAGAAGTCATCAAAAATGCTCCAAGGAGGAACATACCACATGTACTGTTTCATCTGAGCTTTGTCAGGGCTTTGTGTCCAATATTTAATATCTAGTATATACCATACTATCTGACATATAGTAGTCCCTCAAATTTTGAGAAATTAATAAGTTAAACATTAAAACAATCAGTGTAGTTGTGATATGAAGAACAAAGCAGAAGCATGGGAATGGAGCAATTTAGAAGCTATTTCAGTATTCTAGCAAGACATGTCTTAGTCTGTGGTTCAAGCTTTAGCAATAGAAAAGACGGGATACAGTTCATAAGTATTCTATACCTAGAGACATCAGGGGCTGCGATTTAGCTCAGCTGGTAGAGTGCTGTGCTGCAGTCTCTGAGGACTCGAGTTCAATTCCCAGCACCACAAAACTGGCAGAAGAGCCTGGCAATCCACTCCCAAGGCAATCCCGAAACAGCCATTGAAAACCCTATGAGGGTCGCTATGAGTCAGATACTGACTCGACGGCACCTAACAGCAACAGAGCCATCAGGAATTGGTTACAGAATGGAGATGTTGAGAAAGACTCCTGGTTTTCTGATTTAAACAGTTTCTTAGTTAGAAGTAGCATTTATTGAAATGGAAAATAGAGGAAGAGTAGATTTGTGAAACAACCAACAGCTTAAGTTTGAACATGATACATTTGGTATGCCTGAGGTAAGGTATCCAATTATCAATTAGAGGCATTAGACTGGTGGTTAGAAAGAATTTGGGTTAAGGACAAAAATTTTGTCATTGTCTACAAATATTTTAAAATAAACTATAGGCAACTGAGAAAAGAGAAGCAGAATCTTGACCTTAGGAAATCAACATGTAGAGTTCAGATACCGAAGGAAGATCCAGGAAAGGAAATAGAAGAACAATGTCTAGTGAAAGGGGGAAGGCAGTGTTAGAAAAGCAAAGTATCATGGAAGCAATTAAAAAAATATTTCCAAAAAGAAGAGAAGGGGT
>VMDO01028018.1:0-23946 GCA_007922755.1 Pedetes capensis
GCTTGTTTTTCCTTTTTGAGATTATTTTGGCTATTTGGGGTCTTTGAATTTACATATCATTTTTAGGATCAGCTTACCCATTTCTGTAAAAATGGTAGTTAGAATTTTGATAGAACTGTTTGATATATCACTTTATAAAACTGGTATATCTGTATCTCTAGATCAGTACAGGTGGGGGGTAATACCATCTTGATGTTCTTGAAATTTTTAATTTATGAACAAAAGAAGTCTTTCCATTTCTTAATTTTTTTCAGCACCTTCTTCATTTTTTATTTTGAGACAAGGTCTTGCTAAGTTGTACAGACTGCTTCTGGCCTTGTACCTGCAGTTCTGACTTAGTCTCCTGACTTGTGGGGTTACAGGCATGTGCCACCATGCCCAATTTATTTCTTTATTTCTTTCCATAACATTTTGCCATTTTTAGGATATAAATATTTCACCTCATTCATAAGTATTTTATTCTTTTTGATACCATTATAAGTGAGATTGCTTTAATAATTTTTTTCTGATAATTTATTGTTAATGTCCATACAGAAATGAAACTAATTTTTGTATGTCCATTTTGTATCCTTCAGCTTAACAAATTCATTTAGTAATTCTAACCATTTTATGGACTCTTTAGGGTTTTCAGTACATTGTATTAAGTCATATGCAAACATTGATAATTTTACTTCTTCCTTTCCAACTTACACACCTGTTTCCTTTTCTGATCTTATTGCATTAGCGAGGAGGTCCAGTATAATGTTGGATAGGAGTGATAAGATGACACATTCTTGTCTTGCTCCTTAAGAGGAAGCTTCTAGAATACATATATAGTTGGGCCAAATAATGTACTAATCAAAATACTTGAGAGGAAAGTCTGGGAAGGACGTGACCTCTGACATATTTCTAGGGATTTCTAAGGTCAACCACAGGCCCAGACTGTGCACAAGCTTAGAAAATACCTGGGAAGACTTAGATCACTCACCTCTAGCCAACTTCAGTATTTGTGAATGTTAAGACAGAGACTAAAACATTTCCCTAGATGTGACTAGAGTAAATTATGACACAAACTTCCACATCATGCAGAAAGGTACCCAGTTTTTGGTTAGCTTGTGTTTTTTGCTTGTATGTTTATTTGATTGCTTGCTTTTTTTTTTTCTAAATGTTATCTGGGTTGCTGCATACTTCTGGTTAGATTCCAGAGTTCTGAAAAGGTGGATTCAAATGGTTTTTACCAAATTTTTCACTGCTTTTATGGAAGGCTATGTTTGTGGATTTCGTTAATCTGCCATTTTCCATAGCATCTGAACACTGATTATTGAAATAGGACAGGATCTGTACCTTCCTGGAGAGCTTGAAAATTTCATCATGCCCACTGGTTATATTCAGTCCTACTAGAAGAGAGGGAATTCATGTGGGGTTCTCATTAGATCCCTTTGTCCACATTTCTCCAATGCTGAATATAATAGAATTCTAAATATTTAATATTATGATTCATCACACTATCTGTAACTAATAGTAGTGATAATGAATGTAGTTAATAACCAAATCATAAATTTCTACAGCATTTCTTAAATTATAACACTACCCGTTTTATTATTGGTTTTTCTCTTTACCATACTGTGAAAAGGAATTGTTTTCTGATATTCTAACATAAAGGGAAAAAATTTGAGGAAATAATTCTGTGTGCTTCCATATAAATCTTACTGTCACTGAAGGTTGTCAGGAAAAATAATTGCTCAATTGCAAATTATATGGAAAAAATCCTGCTATGGGTGTGTGGCTAGGCTATGGGTCAGTTCCTTGCTATAAAATAGAAAAAGAAAGTGTTGAAGAACTCTTTGCCTATTCTGAATATCAACAAACATCTCCTTTAAGAAGAAAAAGAACATAGATTATGACGCAACTTGGGCAAATAGCACTGGACTGGGACTCAAGATATAGTTCTGGTCATGACTATTACTGGATCACTGTATAGCCTTTAATGCTCGCTAAAGCTCCATTTTATTTTATAACTACTGAAGGGATTTGTTCAGACCCAAGCTGCAAGCAAGCGACAATGGCATCGAATCTATTCTGTTGGATAATGCTTGTCTTCTGCTGAATTTAATGGATACACATACAACACAATATCCCCAGTTGCTATCATTTTTTGTGCTCTCAAACAGAATTTTATCAGTAGTTTGATGGCACTGCCTAGAATTCATCACAACTCTTAAGAATAAAGTTGTACAGAAGAGTCTAGCTGTACTTTTTGGAAGCCTGATCAAGTTATCAGTGTGGCCAAGCTCACTTTTGTCTGCCAGAGACTACGGAATTTCACTCTAGTAATTTTATCTGTTGTATTGCAGGTCTAAGAACACAGGGCAAACATTTTTGAGACTGTCCGCTTTATGGGTCCAACCTGCAAGAGTGATCCCACTTACGGGTCACACTGTGATTCCAGGAATACCTGATGAACTTCAGAGGAGTTACGTCTTGCCAATGTTTGAAAACAGACCGCCATGATAAATGCTGCTTTTAAATTGTCCCTTTCTTAAATTGTGCTCTGTGGGAAGATAGGAAGTAGTGTAAAATGATCACCTAGATCAACTAGGGTTGAAGGGATAGGACTGTTAGTCCCAGCTCTGCCTCCCATTCTGTGACCTTGTTGTTGTTGTTAGGTGCCTTCGAGTTGGTATCCGACTCATAGTGACCCTACATACAACAGGCGAGAAACACTATTGTCAGTGCTTCTCTGCTGTTCATAGGGTTTTAAATGGCTGATTGATTTTTGGGAGTGGGTTGCCGGGTCCGTCGCCTAAGCTTATAGCACCTAGGTGGTCTCCCATCCAAGTACTAACCAGGCTCGACCCTGCTTAGCTTCCGAGATCTGACAGGATCAGATGCTACAGGGCTATGGCTGCAGGCTCTGTGACCTTAGATAATTTAATTGGCTTGTTATTCTTTGCCTTCATTTATAATGCAGAGTGGATCAATGACTTTGTAAGCATGTTGTGCAAGACTCAAAGGCCTCCTGGAGTTGCTTCAGGCCCCTCTAGGATGGGAGGGTAGGTTTGTACAGGTGGGACTCCCTCTGCCCACCTTTTAATCAGAACCTTTTAAATTCTGTTTGTTTCATATATTTGAGTGTCTGGATCCGAAGCTTTTCACAGGAAGAGTCTGAGGCCTTGCCAGTCAGCTTCTGGGAGACTGCTCTTGCAGATTTCCTTGCCCCATTGTTACTGAACTCCAGGTTTCCAGTTTAAGTGCATCAAAAGTGTAGGACTTTAATAGTTCCATGAGTCACAACTAAAGAATTAAGGGCACCCTTTAAGAAAGGTCAATGGATAGAAAGGACTGTGGGACAGTGTGGTATGTGGAGTGTGCTTGTCAGGTGTGCATTTATTGATAATGGTGATGGCACAAGTATTATGACAGTAGCTAGATATTTTTGGTGTATTCATGTTCTTTTTTGCTGTAGTGCATTTTTATTTTTGTCATATTTTGTTGAACAATAAATAAAGACAGCATTAATATTCATGAGAGGCTGCAGGAAGAAAATGTTGAGTTTATTTTGCTCTCAGGGACACAAACCACCGAAGAGAAGATGCTGTAAACTCATAGTTGGAGAATAAAACAGCAACAACAATAATAATGATCTACCTAATTCTCCAAGGTGTATGAAAAGCACACAGGGTTGCCTAAACTCCTTTATGAGAGGGAAACATATTGCAAGGCCCCATATCTCACCTTCATAGGCCTTGATTTGACCCCCAGAGTGTACCTGAGCCTGTTCTAATTTTCTCACACATAGCAGAAACTTGAACTTGGATGTGGAGTCAAAAGGGCTCCTTGGCACTATAATATGAGTTATACTTCACTGCCAATATTTATATTTTCCCCAATAGGTTTGGCTTTCTTCGAGGACAAGGAATCTGTATTTCCCAAAGTGCCCATCATAGTATTTTGCCCATAGTTGAAATTCAGTATGTGTTTATCAAGGTGAAAAGTTAAGGCAGGTGTAGATAAAAACTTCATCTTAGCGCGTGAAAGCATTTCTGCAGAAGTCATGTGGGTTTTCTGGCCCTCATTTGCTGTCAGCCTTATTCGGGCTGAGGCTAGTGCAGTGGGCCCTGCCTCAGAGCCTACCAAGTCCATTGAGGAGTCAAGATGAGAACTAGCATTTTAAGCAATAAGGAAAGTGCTCAGACGTTCCTCCAGGATTCACTAGCACTTAGAAGTAAATGTGCAGCTCAGTTGAGTGTTTCTTTGGTTTATACAAGTGATAAAATGTGCACATCCTTCAACAGAAGTCCTACCTGCCAAAGGACCCCTGCATCACTCTGAGGAGCATCTCTCCAGAGTTGAGAAATAAGACCTAGAAAGGATGTTGGCTTTGGAGTTCAAGTCTTAACCTCAAATCCTTCCAGGTCCACTTGTGTATATGGTGTGGAATATGGAGCAGTGCTTAAAGAGCCTGGAGGTTAGAGCAAGCCTGCCTGGATTTGGAATCTGAATCTATTATCTGGGAGTTCTATGATCTTGGAGTTATTGACTTCTCTGTATATTAGTTTCCTGTAGGGTAAATGTACATGATAACTGATATTTGCTCCATAGGATTGTTTTGAAGATTAAGTAATATATGTAAGTTATATGTGGTCACGGAGTTAGTACCTAGCCCATTGTAAATTTTATACAAGTATTTGCAATTGTTTTTATTTTCTCCCTAAATTCATTTACTTCATCTGTGAAACAGGGTTGCAATATTTACCTTTAAGGGTTTTGTGAAACTTCAAAATGATATTTTTAAGTCCTTAACACATCATAAACATTCATTCATTAACTTGGAGCTAGAATTATTATAAACTTTTATCTCAGTAATATGATGTACAGTTGTAATTACCTAATATTCTTCTACACACAGTGATTTGTCATCCCCAAAGAGGGGTACACAAGTGGTCTTATTATTTCCTAACTGTCTCTATATAAGCTTTTTACCATGTATTGTTTCTTTAGGAAAAGAAAATTAGTTGGGCAGCAAGTTGGTATTTTGCTGCTCAAGTAGACTTGTAGGTTTTTGGCTCAACATCTGAAGGAAGAGCTCTAATATCGAATTGGGGGTGTGATTATGTAATACCACTGAATTTGGGTAAATTACATCATCTCCCTGGCTTTTAGAATATTCTGTGGTAAAATGGTGGAACATGATGGAAGCTAGGATGAGGTTTGAATACATGGGTATTCACTTAGCACAAAACCTCTGGTTGTTTAGGAAATTTTATTTCCCTCCTTTCCTCATCTATAAAGCCAAGCTTTCCATTAGCTGGTTTGGAAAATCATTTTCAACTTTAGCATTCAATCTCAATATAATATTGTAGACTTCGGAATACATTATGCTTTGGAATCTGTGGGAACATTTGTGTCTTTATTTCTCATGTCATCCAGGGAATTTTAGTATAACAAAATTGTTGTTGCTAGGTCAGGTTCGACTGATAGCAACTCTCATAGAGTTTTCATTGACTGATTGTTTCAGATTGCTTTGAGAGTGGATAACCATGTCCTTCTCCCGTCTTTGTGGTGCTGGGGATTGAACCTGGGTCCTCAGAGAGTGCAGAGTAGCGCTCTACCCACTGTGCTAAACCCCAGCAAAATAGTATTCTAATACTGTTGAATATCAACATTTATATTCTCACAATTAGTTAAACCAGATAGTTCTGACTACGCAGAAAAGGACAGATATTTGAAACACATACATAATGATTGCCACTTGCCAAAAATTCAAATTCTTTGACTAGTCATGGCCAAACATTTTGAGATCATCCAAGGATTTAGGGAAATTAATCCAATTATATGCATATATTTCCTTTGTGAATCCTATTGATGATTGTTTGGGGAAAATAGAATATTGAAAATATAAATATGGTTCTGAGAGAAATCTTTTAAGCCAAAGCATTATGAAAGCTTTTCTCTGTAATCCATTTAGAAGTTTTGAAAGATAGATTGGATGCATCATCCTTGTTTAACCACTGAGCAAATTAAAACACTAAAAGAATGAGAGATTCATCTATCGCCAAGCATGGCAGGGACAGAAGCTGGATTAGCGTGCAAATGGTGCTGTTATCTGTACCTAATAAAACAATATGTAGGCCAAAGTGTGTATTTTCAAAACATTCTTGGAATCAAATGGTTCTGTGGGAGTGTGTTACTCAGTAATCCATTCTTATTTAACTCTAGGAGCTGAGGTTTAACTCAGTTGGTAGAGTGCTGGTCTGTACCTTCTAAGAACCTAGGTTTGACCCCCAGCACCACAAAAAAACAAAACAAACAAACAAAAACAACCAAAACCAGGAGACGGACATGGTAGTCCATTCCCAAAGCAATCTGGAAACAATCAGTCATTGAAAACTCTAGGAGGGTTGCTATGAGTTGGACCCTACACAAAGGCCCCTAACAACAACAACAAAGTTAACCCTAGGAGGAACTGCAAGAACTAGAACATCTCGCTTATAAGGGCCCTTGGAAATCAGAGTCCACCCCCTACATTTCACCAAGGAACTGGAATCAAAAGAAGGAAAGATACAACTGTTCCAGCTAGGCCCTTGTGTTGGTGGTCACCACTTACACAGAGTAGAGTTTCTCTATATGTAGTTTTTAGTCCTGGCACCTTGATCTTGTTTGTCTGGAGCTATAATCAGACTCCTCGCCCTCTCCCCCCCACCCCTCCTTTCTCTCTCTCTTTCTTTTCTCTCTCCTTCTTTTCTCCCCTAGCTGATTTCCATGAATTCTAGTTCCAAACATATTCTAAGGCAAAGCATGTAGAAAAGAAATACTCTATACATATAGCAGGCCTGGGTTTAAGTTATAGAACCAAGCAGAGAAGAGAGAGAAAGGGTGGAGAGGAGACAGAGGGAGGAAGAGAGAGGAGAAGAAAATACTGAAAAGAGAACTCTTTAAGAGCAATCTGGGAAATAAAACACTGCTTGCCAAGTGTCTGGAGCATCAGGGCGTTTGGGATTTGTGTGGTTACATACTTCCCTATTACGTTTCCTTAATCTAAACAATTTATCCTGGTAATGTAGGCATAGATGGTTTAGAAAATTCTGTAACACGTTTCCTCCTTGCATTCTTGGCCCTGGTCCTCTGTGTTTCCTGGTAGGGGTAGGAATATCTGGTATGGACCAGTTAGGTGTCAAGAAAGGAGCTGGGTTCTAGGGTCTAGTTGTTGTTGTTGTTAGGTGCCATCGAGTCGGTATCTAACTCATAGCGACCCTCATAGGGTTTTCAATGGCCGACTGTTTCGAGATTGCCTTGGGAGTGGATTGCCAGGTCCTTCTCCCACTTTTGTGGTGCTGGGAATTAAACTCGGGACCTCAGAGACTGCAGCACAGCGCTCTACCAACTGAGCTAAATCCCAGCCCCTAGGGTCTAGTAGGCACCATTATAATTTCCAGTTTTGCTATTTATTATATGTGTGGCCTTGGGCAAGTCATTGGATCACTCTGGAATCATCCTACGTCTAAGATGGCATGAAAATGGTCCATTCTTCACAGGATTGTTGTGGCAATGATGGATAATCTATACAACAGCATAACTCAGGGGCTAGGACAGATTAGGTACTTAATAATCTCAAGGTATTATTATTATTGTTAAAGAACATGGACTACTTTGAGGTGTAACTCGTTCTTGCTCAACTATCCAGGATTACTTCTATAGTTGCTTTACCAAGGTTTTACACAGCTCTGGGGTCTTCAGAGCTGAGCTGTTTCATTGAAATTTTCCTCCCAAGTGTTCCTTTGTTTCCTGCACAATGCTTTATAGACCTGGGCCAGGCTCAATCAAGTAAGACTTCATGCTAATGGCTGTGGTTGGTGTGTGATGAAGATAGAGCCATCATAGGGCATATACATATGCATGCAAACTTTAGGAGTCAAGTTTGAAGTTTTGTTAATTCTGCAAAAAAACTAATATTGAGTTAAATTACAAACTAATGACAGTTTGCTCAGAGGTCTGAAGGAGAAAAGGTTATTTGTGTCCTTATGTTTAACTTTATAACTGTATTGGAAATACATCTCTTTTTACATAATATGATTTCCAATTATAAAAGCAATTCTTGATCACTAACATTGAAATTAGAAAGTTTTGACAAGTAGAGGTAACACTTGTTAATAAGAGGGTACATTAGCTTTTGTGCATTATCTATGCAAATGTATTGTGCATATTATTTATGTTGTTAGGTGCTGTCAAGTCAGGTCCAACTCATAGCAACCCTATGTACAACAGAATGAAATACTCCCCAACACTGTGCCATGCCTGACACTATGTCAGTGCTCGTTTTCTATTCATAGGGTTTTCAATGGCTGATGGTTTCAAGATTGTTCTCAGGAGCAGCCTGCCAGGTCCTTCTCCCATATTGTATGTGTAGACCTATTATATAAATATTTTTTAAAGAATGGAAATTAAACTCTATTTTATAACAGCCATGGTCTATAAAGAGAAGGACCTGGCAACCCACTATTGAAACAATCCCAAAGCAATCAGCCACTGAAAACCCTATGAATAGCAGAGAAGCACTGATATAGTGCCGCTGAGCACGGCAGTGTCGAGCATTTCATTCCGTTCCCTTGTACATAGGGACTCGAGTTGGACTCGACTCGACAGCACCTAACAACAACAACATAAAATAGACAATAATGATTAGAATTTGAGATATACCAGGTTGTAAGAAGAATTAGTCTTAAATGGGGAATCTAGAAAAGAGTGGGGAATGCTATGAATAGCAGGTTATATTCGAGGTGTGCTAACAAATGTCAAGTCCAGTAAGTTTTTAAAGTAGAGGTAAAATATCAAAGTGGCAGAAAGCATTTTTATTGCTCTTTGTACAGTGGCTTAATATGGAAGATGGCTTTAAATGGCAAAGAATAATCAAGAGTGAGTCTCTGCTGTGTGGGTCTTGTGACTAAGCCTCAAAAGCAAAGGAGTCGTTGTGCTCAGCATCCTTGTGGAGTGACCATGTTGTCCAGTACTTGTTGGGAGACAGAATTCTTGCATTCATCCATTTATTCCTTCATTCATTGTTCTTCAAATGTATTTTTGAGCATCTATTGAGTCAGGTGTGGTGACTCATGCCTGTAATATATTACCCAGCAACTTGGTAGGCAGAGGCAGGAGGATCGTGAGTTCAAGGCCAGAGGCAGCCTGCATGACTTGGGGAGACCCTACCTCAAAACATAGTGCAATACAACGGGCTGGGGTTCAAGTGCTCAGTGGTAGAGCACTTGCAAAAGCATGTGAGAGGCCCTGGGTTTAACACCTCAGTACTGCAAATAAACAAAAAATACCTATTGTGTTCCACAGACTACATCCTGCATTCGGTAAATACAGCAGTGCACAAAATTGACGAAAGGCATTTCCTTGCATATAGTTTAGAATATCAGAGAGGGAGATAAAAATTAAGCAAATAAATGTATCTTATAAAGACAGGTAGTGGCAGAAGCAATAAAAAAAAGGAAGGGTTCAAGAGTGTATGGTTGTGCTAGAGTTGTTGTTGTTAGGTGTCATCCAGTCGGTGTCCAACTCATAGTGACTCTACATACAATAGGCAAAACGCTATCATCAGTGCTTCTCTGCTTCTCATAGGGTTTTCAGTGGCTGATTATTTTTTGGGAGTGGGTTGCCGGGTCTTCTCCCAAGCCTACAGCACGTGGTGTTCCTGGGCGGTCTTCCATGTAGGTACTGGCCAGGCCGACCCTGCTTAGCTTCTGAGATCTGATGGGATTGGACCTCACAGTGGTACAGCTGCAGGCGCTACTTAGAGAGTATATTTGAAATAAAGGGAAAGGAAGGGTCAACAGTAATTTAAGGAACAGGAAGCTCAAGCACATAACATTGATTGAACACCAATGCCAGTCAGTAAACAGTGTTAGTGTTACTATTCAGAATAAAGGGGTCACCGTGTGAGCAGCATGGATTTTATATTCAGGAAGATATGGATTTGAATCCTTTCCAGTCTTTTCCAAGAACTGTGTGTTTTTGACCATGTTACTTAAGTTCTCTGAGCCTCAGTTTCACCCTGTGCAAAGGAGAATATATTTAGGGCTCTTAAAGATTAATCAGCCTGCAGCCATAGCCCTTATTTCATTCTTTTTTATTGCTGATATTCCATTGTGTATATGTACCATATTTTTTTAACCGTTCTTCTGTTGACACTATCTGTTCTCGTATTCTGTGATCTATGAGCATAGTGAGGATATGGGTCCTGTGTAAAACTTGAAGTTAGCAATTCTGGAGTGAGCACAGTATGGTAGTTGGAGAATGTTAGCTTTAGGCCATAGCACAGAACCATCTGAAGCACCTGTTGTGTCTGTACTAATGAGGAGGGCACTCTGCTCGTCTCTGCTATTATATACCCATCTCATCACTCAGTCGTTCTCTCATGAGTTTGCCATTTTTGCACCGCTGAACATGGAATATGCTTTGGCATAGCCAATTGGTGATCTTTGCAATGCTTCTTCTGAGAGATTGATTCTCTTGTTGTCAGATATCTGTGTATGTCATGAACATTAAATACAAAAAGATGAGCTGGGCATGGTATCACATGCCTGTAAATCCTAGTCACTCTGGAGGCTGAGGTGGGAGGATCACAGGTTTGATGCCAGAGGCAGCCTGTGCAACTAAGCAAGATCCTATCTCAAAAACAAACAAACTGAAAAAAGTGGCTGGTGGTGTGGCTCAGTGGTAGAGGACTTGCCTAGTATGTGCAAGGTCCTGGGTTCAAACCCCTAGTACAAAAGGAAAAAAAAGAAGAGAAAAGAATAGAAGAAAAAACTAAGAGAATTCAAAGCATAAGAAATTGCAAATAGAGGAAAGGAAATAAAAAAAGTATGTATATTTGGCAATAGTGGAGAGGTGAGCATGTAGATTGCAAGGTTACAGGGACATCACAGAATAAGTGGTTTTCACTGGCATGTCTCATGAGAATACAAAAGTCATAAGAAGCTGAAACTTCTTTCTGGGACCAGAGGGTTTCTCATGACCCTTCCCCCACCTCTTTGCTATATGCTCCTTTCTCAAGTATGCATGAATTTTTAATAACCTTTCATAGTATGTTAAGGGATCAAGGCTGCCCTATGTAGATTTTAGGAGGAAACAGAGTTACCTCAGATTTTTCAAAAAATATATACATAATGGGGGATTATGAGCAGAAGTATGGGCAGGGTTGTATGAATAAATAAGGGACAGAGAGGCCCATAGAACTGGCACCCAGTGAGGTGTTACCAGTGTCTCTAAAGGTGAAGGGGTGAAGAAGAAAATATTATTATGAGAACCCAAGGGGAGCTAGGCGCATGGAAGAGAACAAGCCAGCCCTTGGGAGCCAGAGGAAGACCCTGAAGCAGGACTGAGGCAGGTAGGGGAAAGGGAAGAATCTCACTGACCAACTTAGAGTTTTGCAAATCAGAAATTCAGTGTGACTGTTAGTGGACTAAAGTTAAGGTGTCTTCAGGGCTGTGTTCCTTTCTAAAGACCACAGGAGACAGTCAGTTTCCTTTCTTTTCCAGCTTCCAGTCACCACCAACATACCTTGACACACGGCCTCTTCCTCCTTCTTTCCAGTTCAACAGGATTGTGCCCTCTTGTCACGGCTCTCTGTCCCTATTTCTGTCATTGTATCTCTTTCTTTGACCACAGCCCGGAGAGGTTCTCTCCTGTTAGGATTGCATATGATTACATGGAGGCCACCCATATAATGGAGGATAATCTCTCCATTTTAATGCAACATGGGGAAAGTCTTTTTGCCATCAAATAATACAGGCACATGTTCTGAGGAATAGAGCTTGGACGACTTTTAAGGGCCATTATTCTGTGTGCTCCTGAAGTCCCCTACTGCAGGGCAGAGAGGTAGAAAATAGACCAGGGTGTGGGGAGGAAGACAAATGAAGCACAAAGGCAGCTTGATGCCTGATTTCTCCATGTTTACAGATTTGCTGGACTTGGTTAATGTTAATGTGACCAGTCTATTGCCTCATATTTATTTAGTTGTTACTTGACCATCTATCATATCAAGAGATCTTTGCTAACTTCCAATGGAGAAACTACATTACAAATACAAGAGACTGTCTTGGATTGGAGGGGTTTATCATCTAACTATGTTTTGAGTTGTTAGATCTGGAATTATGAATGAAAGATCAAGGCAGGAGATACTGGAGGAATGAAGAGAGAAGGGAGATGGAGTTCTGTGGAAATGATGGAAGTTATAAGTTCAGCTGAATCCTGAAGGGTAATTAGAGCTTGAGTTGTCAGAATGGAGAAAGCAGTTCAATAACATAGAAAAGGAAAGCAAAACGTACTGGAATGAAGATTTGGAATTGCACATATGGAATACCAAGAGTAGAATAAAAAACACCATCCATTAAATGGAAGCCATGCCCATAAAATGTGTAGTAGCCTTAAGTTTCATATTTGATTAATCGTTTGGGAATTATAGTTAATATTTACTTCAGCTAATGTAGTGATGACGTAGTCATACTTCCGTTTCCATGTCTCTCATCTGTCTATATAACTAGTATTTGTTTTCTTCTCAGTCTCATTTGATATTGCTTAATTTCTTCTAGCTCCCAAAATTCTAGTCAGTGTGTGTGTGTGTGTGTGTGTGTGTGTGTGTGTGTGTGTGTGTGTGTGTACACACACATCTGGATGAATTGTTGAGGTTTGATTCCAAATATATGAGGCAAAATAGTTTGACTCTAACAGGTCCATCAGGCATTTCATCATTTGTGAGATTATCAGACTCTGTGGAATAAATTAGTTTTTGATAGCCTATAATGTCTGCAAAGTATAGTACCCCAGGAACTGTGTCAGATTTTAGGGTTAAGCAACAAGGGATGGCATTTGAATACTCTGTTTTGGCTATAGAGATGTGGGCCTTCTATACTTCATAAATGTATAAAGTAATAGAATTACTGTGAGAAGCAAATGGTTCAGAGTTATATTGCTTTGAAAAATGCCAAGTACAGTGTAAATACATGCAAGGCAGCTAGCTGCGACTCCATGGACTCAACCATGAGCCCAAAGAAATCCAAAGTAAATATCCTTTAAAGCAAAAATAGGTGTTAAAATATCAGCCAAATAAAAATCAGAGACAATTTTTCCTGTCTATTCCTAAATCAAAAAAAAAGAAGCTAAGTTTTCCATATCATAAGCTGTTAGCAACTTAGAAGCAGAAAATTTAAAACTTCTAAAGGCAAAACAGCAGCTATTATTCCCCAATAAAAAATCATATCCCATTATTAGGGAGTGAGAGAAATGTTTATAAAGAAAACACTCAAAAGTAATGAAAAACAGATGCTTGTGGGATTTGGAAACTCAGAAGTCAAGGTCATTTCCTGTTATACCAAAATCCCAATTTAACCCAATGTGCCCAGAAGGCACCACTGTTTATACGCGCTAGAACAGTGAATGTTTGTAATGATTATATTAAATAATCACAGAAAGGTTAATATATGCTTGCTGTGATTTTCTCAAGACAGCAAGGATATACATAATTTATTCTAGAAAGATAGTCTTTCAAAATGGTTAAAATTTGTTGAGCATTATGGGGTATACCTCTAATCTCACCAACTCAGGAAATGGGCAGGATGATCACAAGTACCAAGCTAGAGGCAGTCTGCATAATTTCGTGAGACCCTGTCTCAAAATAAAAAATAAAATAAAAATACAAATGGGCTGAGGGTACAGCCTAGTGGTAGAGCACTTGCAAATTATGTACAAGTTCCTAGGTTCAACTACCTAGTACCTCAAAAAAAGAGTTAAAATTTTAATGGGGAGTTGTTTGGAAAACTCAGATCGCAGATACCTAAAGTTTTGTTATATTATTCTGATAATTTACAACGTAGGATGTCACACACAACATTTAGCCATTTGTCTGAATCCCTGATATATGTATATGTATAGACCTGAGTGTGAGGTAAACTGTGGCCTCCAAGTTCTGACCCTCTTGTCATCTTGCACGGGTGAAGTTTGGCTAATCTTGGCTTTAAAACTGGGACTCTCAAGAAAATTACAGACCAATTTTTCTCATGAACATAAACACAAAAATTGCAACAAAATACTTGCAAATCGAATACAGCAACACATGAAAAGGATCATACACCATGACAAAGTCAATTTCATTCCACAGATGCAAAGCTGGTTGAACATACACAAATCAATAAACATAATTCAGCACATAAATAGACTCTGAGACAGAAAGCACACCATCATCTCAATAGATGCAGAAAAGACGTTTGATGAAGTTCAACGTCTATTCATGATAAAAGCCCTGAAGAAATGGGGAATAGAAGGAACATTCCTCAACTTTATAAATGCTATGTATGACAAACATATTGCCAGCATTCTACTAAATGGGGAAAAACTGAAAACATTTCTCATAAAATCTAGAATAAGACAAGGATTCCCACTGTCTCCATTCTTATTCACTATAGTGATTGAAGATCTAGCCAGAGCAATAAGACAAAGTAAATAAATAAAAGGAATACAAATAGAGAATGAAGAAGTCAAATTACCCTTAGTTGCAGATGACATGATAGTATATTAAGAGACGCTAAATGCTCCACCAGAAGACTCTTAGCTCTGGTCAGTACTTTGATCAAAGTAGCAGAGTACAAAATCAATATTCAAAAATCAGTAGCATTTCTGTATACCAACAATGAGCAGGATGAGAAAGAAATCAAAACAATGATCCCATTCACAACAACCTCAAAAATATATCTAGAAATAAATCTAACCAAAGTGCCAAAAGACCTGAACAGTGAAAACTTCAAAACACTAATGAAAAAAATTGAAGAAGACACTGGAAGATGGAAAGACTTCCCTTGCTCATGGATCAGCAGAATTAATATCATCAAAATGTATACTACCAAAAGCAATCTCCAGATGCAGTGCAATCTCCATCAAAATTCCAATGATGTATTTCACAAAACGAGACCAATCAATCCTAAGCTTCCTATGGAAGTGTAAAAAACCCAAAATGGCCAAAGCAATCCCAAGCAGAAGAGCAATGCAGGAGGCATCACAATACCTGACATCAACTTATATTACAGGGCCATAGGAACAAAAACAGTTTAGCACTGGCACAAAAATAGACGTGAAGATCAATGAAATAGAATAGAGGACTCAGAAATACACCCTGGCAGCTACAGTCACCTGAATTTTGATAGTGGAGCCAAAAACATATATTGGAAAAAGGGCAGCCTCTTCAACAAATGCTGCTGGGAAAACTGGATATCCACGTGTAGAAGAACAAAAGTAGACCCCTCTCATCCTGTACCAGAATCAGTTCAAACTGGATCAAAGATCTGATGGAAAACTGTAAACTCCTGGAGGAAAATGGAGGGAAAACTCTTTAACACATAGGCATAGGCAGGTAAAGAGGGAGAGAATTAACCTCATAATGAAACTCATCGTACTGTACATACAGTATGCTAACCAAATAACAATTAAAAAAAAGGGATAAGGTAAAAAAAAAAACAACTCAAGAGAACAAAGACTTAACACAATGAAACAAATAAGAAACCTGGGATTGTCAGTGGCCTAGGCAGGGTTTATCACATGTGTGCTTAGTAACAATTACTGTGTCCTGAAATTTCAGTTAACAATAGATTAGTTGTGTTCTAGAACCTTACAGGTGGCAGATATAGAGTCAAGGAAGCAAAGGGCTAGGGTCTGCACTGCAAGCCCAGAGGTGGCTGAACGAATGTCCCAAAAGATGGAAGACCCAGATCAAGGGCCCAGGAGGAGGTGGTATAGAAGAGCTACTCACCTTGAGCTACATGATGGTTAAAGGTCCATGGTCAAATAAGCCAGGGGGAAAGAGGTGCTATGAGCAGAGATGTTCTTGCCTTTTATGGCCACACCTGAATTTGATTGATAAGCTTCTTAGAAACAACCTTATGGAAGTAAAAACAGAGCTCACTCCCCACATTTCTGAACAGTCTAAACATTCTGAGACTATCGAGCAATACCAGCGTAGTGGCACAAGGATAAGATTCTTAGTAAGGATTTGGAAAAAGATCCAGTTTAAATTTAAAACATTAATTAGGTCATATTTCATGTACCTGAGAGTTGTGAAGCGAACTCATTTTCCTTACAAATGAGTGAGCCATGGGTCCTTTCCTAGAGGAGCTTGCAGTCTGGAAGATGAATCTTATAAAATTAAACTAATCACTCTGTTGGATTTTTACTGGCAGGTTCTCTAATGTTCACAATAACCCTGAAAGAGATATTATTGCCAGGGTCTTATAACTAAAAGAACAGGCAGTAGGACTTATGTATCAGTGCAAGTGGATCCCAGGAAGAGAGGCAGCAAAGAAATAAGTACCATGTACTGAGGGTGACTCTGAAATCCCTAATTCTCTGAAATGTCCATAAATAGATGGTTTTAAAAAAAGAAAGAACAAAGAAATGTTAAGCACATGTTGAAAAAAAAAAAAAAACCCCTTCAGTACTGCTATAGAGAAAGAGCTCCATTATGTATATTTGTTTAAAAACTTTCCTCACATAATTTTCCCAACATGGTGGAAATTACATACAGCGAGTGACAGTTCCTTTAAATAGCAATGGCAGTCAGTAGCCCTCAGTTTGAATGTTATCTTTAAGGAGGGAAAGGAACAAACAGTTTCCACTGTGACTTGAGGGTCTGCCATATAAAGTAGTGCAAACTGCTCTAGGGTTAGAGCTGAGGACCAGAGGGGATGAAGGTCACTGCTTAACTGCTTTCTTCTGTCACTTGCCAAGCACTATTTGACACAGATGTAGAAACTTCAGCATGAATAGATGCCATGTTTCCGCCTTAGACATTTTCCGGTTAACATTTTCAAAAAGGTGGAGAGATTCAATGAAGAGAATTCCTTCTGTGATTTATAAAGTGGAAGGTATGTTAAATAATTAATCCAGAGAAAGGTTTAGGCACTTTGCTTCACATTAACTTACTGTTTTCCATTTTGAAGGATCAGATCAAAGCAATTTGAGAGTTCTTTTTAAGCAAACACCTCCCAGAGGTAGCAGATAGAAAGGGACAGGTCAGAAAGTACCAGAAACTCCCAATACAAGATAAATTGCAATTAAAAGCATCAAGAGACCTTTCCTTCATTAAAAGTAGAATTTTAGAAAGACCTTAATGATCCACAATTACTAATCTCTCTCTGAATTATAGGCATCCTTTCTACAATATTCCTAACATGGAGTTTATCCTGCCTCCGCTTGAGCTTATCTTATACTTTGTGTTCTTTGTTATCAGACAATCCATAAATTCTAATTATAGTTCTTTTTAGAATACAGTACATAATAGCTACTCTCCCTTCTTTAGCAATAGCCTTCATATGCTTTAAAGATGATTGTGATCCTCACCCCTATAACACTTTAGTTCAAAATTCCTTAAACGTGATATTTGTTCTCTTCTGGATATATGTTGTTGTTGTCAGGTGCCGTCGAGTCGGTATCTGACTCATAGCGACCTGACTCATAGTACAACAGGGGAAACACTACTGTCAGTGCTTCTCTGCTGTTCATAGGGTTCTCAGTGGCAGATTGATTTTTTTGGGGGGAGGGGGTTGCCAGGTCCTTCTCCCAAGCCTACAACTTCTGGTGTTCCCAGGCGGTCTCCCATCCAGGTACTAACCAGGCCCGACCCTGCTTAGCTTCCAAGATCTGACGGGATCGGATGCCACAGGGCTACAGCTGCAGGCTCTGGATATATAGTCATTTTCAAATTCCTTTCTAAAATGTTTATATGTGATGCACAATATAATCTGACTAGATTGGTACAGGCTGGGGTTTAGCTCAGTTGGTAGAGTGCTGCTCTGCACTCCCTGAGGACTAGGGTTCAATCCCTAGCACCGTAATAAATAAAGAAACAAAGAAATGAAATGAAATAAAATAAAAAACAGGAGAAGGACGTGGCAATCGACTCCCAAAACAATCCTGAAACAATCAGCCATTGAAAACTCTATGATGGTCACTATGAGTGGAACACAACTCGATGGTACCTAGCAACAGCAATAAAGATTAGTATACTGTAATTATTGCTTATTTTATTCTTTTTATTTTCAATTTAATAACTATGATCTTTTGAACAATGTGTCATAAAAGTTTAAGTAATACAAATCAGCACAAAGAAAAGAGCATCAACTCTATCCACAAAGTACATCTCAGCGATCTTTACTTACTTTCTTCTCTTTTGTTTTTATTATAGCCATTCTGGTAGTTGTGGAGTTATATTTTCAGTTCTAATGTCCATTTTTCCTGATGGCTAAGGGCGTTGAATCTCTTTTCATGTGCTTATTAACCACTTGTATTTCCTTTTCAGTGAAGAATCTGTCCATGTATTTGATGTACTTTCTAATTAGATTTTCAAATATTTTATTATTGTTTTGAGATTTCTTTGTATATTTTTAATAGTAAGCCTTTATTGTATGTATGGTTTATATATTGATTATTCCAGTCTATATCTTATGCTTTTATCCTGTTCACATGGTTTTTCACAGAGCAAAAGAACTTTTGGCCTAGCACTAAATCTCTTTCTTCCTGTGTTTATAAAGTTTTGTAATTTTGTGTTTTACATTTATGTCTATAATCCATTTTGAGATAATTTTTGTGTAAAATTTGTGATTTAGGTTGAAGCTCATTTTTATTGCTTGTGAATATCCAGCTGTTCCAGCAAGCATTTCTTGAAAAGATTGTCTTTCTCCCATTGAATTGCTTTTTTTACCTTTTTCAAAAACAAGTTGAACATTTTTGTGTAGCTGTGTTTCTGAGTTCTCTGTCCTGTTCACTGACCTCTGTGCCTATTCCTGTGCTATTATGACACTGTCTTGATCACTGTAGCTGTATTATAATCCTTAATATTGGTTAGAGTAATTCTTCCTACTTTATTCTTAATTTGCAAGATTACATTAGCTATCTGTAGGCCTGTGCCCTACTGTGTGTTTTAAAATAACTTGATCTCCTTCTAAAAATAACTTAAAATAGGTTTTTAAAGTAGAAATTGCATTCAACCTATAAATCAACTTTGAAAAATTGAACATCTGTACTATGTTGACTCTTATAATCTATAAACATGGTATGTCTTTCAGTTTATTCAGGTTTCCTTTTATTCTTTTATTAGTGTTTTGTAACTTTTAGCACAGTTTCTATGACTGTTTTGTTGGGTACACTTATTTGTTGCATTTTTTTGAAGGAATTATTTTTTATAAGTTAGGTTTTACATGAGCACATTGTTAGTATATTTTAAAAAAATTGACATTTGTGTATTGATCTTTTATTCTGTGTCTGCTGGGATCTAGCTCAGTTGGTAGAGCACCACTGTGCAGTCTCTGAGGTTCCAAGTTCGATTCCCAGCACCACAAAAACTGGAGAAAGATATAGCAATCCACTCCTGAGGCAATCCTGAAACAATCAGCCATTGAAAACCTTTTAAGGGTCACTATGAGTTGGACATGACTCTATGGCACCTAACAACAACAACAACAACAATCCTGTGTCCTTGATAAAAGTACTTAATATTTCTAAAAGATTTTTTCATAGCCTCCTTTGGATTTTCTATTATACAGTTATGTCATCTGCATATGAGAATAGCATTTCTTTCTTTTCAATCAATATAATTTTATTAATTTTTCTTGCCTTATGGAGCTTGCTAGAACTTCTACTATTATGTTGAATCATAGTAGTGAAAGCAGAGATTCTTGTCTTATTTTTGACCTTGAGGGAAGCATTCTGTCTTTGCTCATTTAGTGTTAACTGTCATTTGTCGATATTCTCTAGCAAGTGGAAGTAATTCCTCTCTTGTCTCAAATTTGCACTGAATGGGTGTTGAGCTTTATCAAATGCTTTTTCAGTGTTAATTGGATGTGATCATATAACTTTTCTTCCTTAGGCTGTTGATATGGTTGATTATATTACTTCATTTTCTAACTCATTAGCCTTCCATATCTGAAATAAACCTTGCTTTGTAATGGCTTATAATAATTTTTACACATTGTTGCAAAATTTGTTTAGGAAAATTTTGCTGGGTATTTCTGTGGATATCTGTCTGTAGTTTCCCTTTTTATTTTTAATATGTGGGTAGTATTGGCCTCATAAAATGAATTGGGGAAATATTTCTTCCCTGTTTTGTTTTCTGTAAGAGATTGTGTAAAATTGGTTCTAATCCTCCTGTAAATATTTTGTAAAAGTTTCCAGAGAAATCACCTGAGTGTAGAGATTTATTTTTCTAGAATTTTCAATTATGAATGCTATTTTTAAATGGTTATGGGACTTTTCAGATTGTTTCATCTTGGTTGAGTTTTGGTTGTTTGTGGTTTTTGAGGAAAAGTCCCTTTCTTTTAAGTTGTCAAATTTAGGAGAGGAAAATTGTTTCTATTATTTCTTTATTGTTATTCAAATGGCTGTTAGATTGATAGTGACATTCTCTGTTTCATGGTGGATAATGGGAATCTGTACCTTTCCTCTTTTTCTTTTTGTCAGGCTTGCTATTCGTTTGTTATTTACTTTTTCTAAAAGTCCTGCTTTTGGGTAAGTGCCAGAGCACTTACATACAATCCCATTGACTTGGGAGGCTTAGGCAGGAGGATCATGAGTTTGAGGGCAGAGGCACAACTTAGTGAGATCCATGTCTCAAAAAAAAAAATTACAAAGGGGCTGGGAGTACAGCTCAGTGCAAGGCCCTGAGTTCATTCCTCCAGTACTGCTTTAAATAAATACATATATAAATAAAAAGTTTGCTTTTGGTTTCATTGATTTTTCTATTTGTTTTTCTATTCCAATGATACTAATTTCTGTTCTTATTTTTATTGCTTGCTTTTTGTGCTTGCTTTACATTACTTTTGTAATGTACATTACATTTACTTTTGTAGTTTCTTTAGGTAGGAACTTAGATTGTTGATTTGGGACTTTTCCTCATGTGTAATGTAAGCATTTAATGCTATAAATTTCCTTTCAGCAATGATAAAATGCATATCACGTATTTTGACATGTTTTCTTTTTACTCAGTGGTGTGTGTTTTTGACCTTCGGCTAGATTGATTGACACAGTGGTTACAACAGTGGGCTTAAACATAAAAAAGATCATGTGCCTGGCACAGAGTTGGGGAGTGTTTCATTCTATTTTACAGAGTTGCTATAACTCAGACCTGGCTCAATGGCACTGAACAACAACAATGACGACAACAACAACAACAACAACAACAACAAAGGTTCTGTTTCTCTGGGGGAATCCTATTGCACTTATATGTGTATTTAGAGCCATTTTTATAGTTTGTTTTTGCTTGTTCTCATTTTTCCTCTATTTCTCTTTTCTTGCTTTCCTGTGGTTTACTTAACTAGGATTCCATTTTTATTTATTCAGTGTTTGTGATTGTGTGTTTTTGTATGCTTTTGCTCGTGGCAGCTCCACGGGTATTAGAGGGTACTTATGTGACTTACTCTACTCTGGATATCAACATTTCACCACTTCAAGTGGTGTTGGGACCTTGCTTTGAGTCCCTATACCTTTCCCACTTTTAAATATCCTTTTCTTGAGTGTCAGAGTTACAGTTTCCATTTCGACTATAAGATATAATTTGTAAAGATATGAAAGAAGGAAAGTTTTGCTCTTTCAGTTGTTCATTTTTCCTTCCCAATGGTCCAAGATTCCTTCCTTTATGATTTCTTTTCTGTTTGAAGAAGTTTATTTTAGTCAGTTGTTCAGGGTTTGTCTACTTATGAGAAATTTTTTTAATTTTGATTTCTAAAGAGGCCTATATTTTCTCTTCATTTATAAGGGATAATTTTTCCAGATGTAAAATTCACTGCTTAGAGTTCTTTCCTTGCTGAGAAATGGTGTGCTAATTCCTTCTGGCCTCTGGTTCCTGACATGAAATCCAACTGTCATTCACATTGTTTTCCTGCTATAGGTAGTGTTTCATTTCTGTCTAGTTGCTTTCAAAATTTATTCTTGGTCTTTAGGTTTTTGAAGTTTAATGATAACATTCTGTGGCATGGATTTCTTGGGATTTTTCCTGTTTAGGGTTTTTCAGACTCTTGAATCTGTCAATCTGTTTCTTTGCCCAAGTGTGGAAATTTTTCAGCTTTTATTTCTATGACTCTTCATTTCTATACAGATGTTTTTCCAGTCCATTTTGAATCTCATGTTTTGAGATATTGATGATATAAATGTTGGATCTTTTGTCATTGCCCTACAGGTCCCAGAGGTGGTGACTGTTCTCATTTTACTTTTGCTCTTTTAGAACACAGGGCCTTGTACATGCTAGGCAAGTGTGCTACTACTGAGCAGCACCCCCATTCCTTTTAACTTTGAGTTGCACCCACAGTCCCCTTTTTATTTTTTGAGCCAAAGTCTAAGTTGAACAGGCCTTATTTAAATTTTCTTTTATCAGGTAGTCACTTTATTTAAGCTTAGTATGCAGCCACCTCAATAAACATAACTCCAACACGGAGCTTAGGAGCGACTGAGCCTGTGTTCTTAGGCACACCAGTCTAGGGTGGAGTTTGTCCCATGCTGAACTGGCAGGGTAAAGAGAGGGAACAGATCTTTTCCAAACGCCATGACTCTGCCTATCCCAACTAAGTTTTAGTGACTTTTTGAATAACTTTCCTCGTTTTGTGTATGCACTTAGGACAGTTTCCAGAGACTTTCAAACTTTAAACATTTACACTGTAAAATCATTTCCACCTGTTTTGCTGGGAAACAGGTTCAAGGAGCATCTCTCCCTGTCATGCCAGAAGCAGAGCTGGCTCCAGCAACGTTCACACAGTGCTCTGCATTCTGTTCCCTCATTTTGCTTGATGCCTCTGTTGGCTACTGACCATCCCTGAAACGTGCCTTTTTTCTCAGGAGTTCACAAGTTCTTCACAATCAAGAATACCTACCTGTTGCACTTGCACTTGAATTAAGATTAGATACTTAAAATATTATTGCTGTATACTTTTGTTTTCTTTAGAACTCTGCAGACCTTATTCCATTATCTCTTGATATTAGAGGATATTACAGAAAAATATGGAGCCTGTTGAAAATTCTGAAGCCCGTTGCCTGCCTGCCTGCCTGCCTATCTCTTTCTTCTTAGATGTAAATTTTTTTTCTTGTGAACATTTTTCTTTATTCTTGACATTGAGTAATTTACTGAGAATATATTTTAACTTAGACTGTTTTGCTTCCTGATGTATATTATATCCATTTAAGCTATATATTTATTTTTCCATTTAAAATAAGATTTCCCATGAGTGTCTGCATATAAATGTTTGGATTTATTTATTGGATTATTTAATTTGGTGATATCAATTTATTCATATTGAGTTCTTCATTTTCTTTACATGCCTCATTTTCTCATTGTTTGCTTTACTCTTTTTGACTTTGTTATTGTTGTTTACTCTGATTATCTTCCAACTCCAATCTGTTTTTGTTTTTAATTTTTTCTGAATGTTTGGTTATGTGGTAGTGTTTTTGTTCTCCATCTTGTCTCCTTATCTTGATACTCCCCTTTTCCATCTTTTTATCTGCAGTTCTATCATCTTCTTTTGAGCTGATGCTCAAATTCTTAGAGTATATTACTTCAGTAAGTTGTTTTTGTTTTAATTTTAATCTCACTTATATTTTTAATTATATAAATGAGATATCTTATAAATTGAAGTGTTTTCAGCTTTTGGTAAAGCTTTTGGGGGGTTGAAAAGAGTCTGTCAACTGCGTATCTAATGAGATTCATAATATGTCTCAGTCTCTGATAAGATTTATGAACACAGATGACACTGAAATCTAAATTACCTAACTCATTCCATGCTCTTTACAATAGAGTACCTCCTTGTTGAAACAATATTTTGCAGCACCAGCCAGTTAGATAAATCTTTGTTCAGTTAAAAAACTATCTCTACTATCTTCAAAAGTCTCTAAAGAGTCTCAGAAAATGAGTAACTCACTTAGACATTTTAATTTATTTGTCAT
>VMDO01028019.1:0-24528 GCA_007922755.1 Pedetes capensis
TTTCTAAACATTGACTTTGTTGAATAGACACCAATCTTGTTCTTACCAGAAATTTTGTAATAATGGAAAATGTGTAACAAAATATACCACCATAGTGGTGTCTACTTTTCCCTTTAGTTTCTCAATATTGTTAAGGAAGAAAATTAGTATGGCCAAATTTCCCCCTATTTCTGAATATATAAGAATTCAAATTTTCTGCAGTGACTAGATAGCAGTGTTAATTCAGCTACAGATTCATAGTATGGTTAGGCTAATGGATAATTCAACTGTAAGAATTCCTATTTCAGAAATGCTAACTGTTCCTGGCTTCTCTTTTTTTTTAACTTAAAGAACTAGCCTGCAGACTTTCTTATGAAGATTGTCTCTCTGTTATTATATCACCATACCTCTGGTGCATGTGCAGCAATGCCTCTTAAGACTCCTAGTACATCTGATAAGTGATGATGTAGAATTTGTCATCCAGAATCCAAGGGCATAGCAAGTCAGCTCTTGTCCTCACACACTAGAAATCAGACACCAAGTCATCTAGCCAGCTAGATTGTGTTCTCTTCCATTCTGAGAAAAATTAAGTCATATTCTTTTATCTGTAATGATCTAAAGAGCTCTGAAATAATAAATTCTTCTTATAATTTACTAATTTATGTATATGGGAGAAGGACATAGCAATCCACTCCCAAGGCAATCCTGAAACTATAAGCCATTGAAAACCCTATGCAGGTGCATATGAGTCGGACAAGACTGAAAGACACCTAACAACAACAACAACAACAACAACAACAACAACAACAACAAGTTATACATATTTTATTTAGAATTCTTTAACTTTTTGCAAGCATTATCTTATTCACTTTATTCATATTATTTATTCTTACATTATGGACTTTTATATATACTAGTTATATAAATGCACTGGTTATTGGTTATATAAATATATTTGTAATTAAATTACTTTAATGTATTATGCAAACTTATATTTGTTATATATTTGTTAGGTAAACTATGAAATTAGTAAATTTCCAATTAATTTTATCTAATTATAGTCAGAAGGAGATTGGATGTACATTAGAAATATATTTCTTGTTGTTGTTAGGTGTCCTTGAGTCAGGTCCATAATGACCCTATGTGGAAAAAAAGGAAACACTCCCCAATTCTGTGTCAGACACATGATCTCTTTTATGTGTAACTAAATTGTTGCAGACACTAAATCAAACCCTTTAGGTGAGGGTCTTCCTTTCTTTTCATTGACCTGCCACTCTCTTAAACAAATGTCTTTGTCCAGGGATCAATCCCTTCTGACCACATGTCCAAAATATTTAAAACACAATCTACCCATCATACCTTTCAAGGAGCAATCTCATTGCACTTCTAGGACAGATCTATTGGGATTTTTTGCAGCCTGTGGTATATTCAATATTCATTTCAAGCACCATAATACAAAAGCATTAATTCTTCTCTTGTCTTCCTTATTCAATGTCCAGCTTTCACAACCATATGATGCAACTGAAAATACCATGGCATTAGCCAGGCATGCCTTTGTCTTCAATGAGACATCTTTATGTTTCCAACAATTTAAAGAGTGTTGGAATTCCCAGGGGGATAGAGAGTACCCCAAATATGGCCCATCCCAGGAGCTCATCTAACCCACTTGGAGGACTGACCCTTCTCTTCTGGGGCGAATGACCCAAACCCTATACCTGGGTTATTTGCTCTCACTGAATCCTATGGGGCAAGATAGCAATGGGTCAACTTTGCCATACATCTGGGTATCTCACTCTTCCTCCCTCCCATCAAATGGGCCCAGATGGTACCCAAGATATGGTAGCATTAAAGCCCTCCTGGTGCCCGATTGGTCATTTTGATCCAACCCTGTTTCCCTGATTGGCTGGTTATCAGGCCACAAAAACTCTGGATCTCAGCATTCAGCAGCCATTCTGAACACCATTCAAGAGAAGCTCACTGTGTCCTTGTGGTTCCTTAAGGGCCCAAAGCCCATTTACTCATCTCCCTAGCCTAGCCTTTAGCCTTCCTCCAACCTGCATTCATTATAGTTCAACCCGCCTGCCACCTCTATATGACCCCTATGTTTATAACACTGGATATCCTACACAGACCAACAGCTTCGAGAGGCAAGACTCCAAGGGGCAAGCCTCCAAGAGTCAAGTGCAGGGCCCCTGAAGTGGCGAAGCCTGTGAGCCAGAAGAGCAACACCCTACTCCAGGGCAACTGGAGTTTCAGTTGCCGCAATGACAGAGACAGCAGCTGAGCACTTCCCTTTTCCAACTCCCCTTTCCCTTCTCCCTAATCCTCCATTCCTTTCACTTCCTTTGTGAATAACCCCCTGTCCTTTTATCCTGGGGGTGATACTCTGTTCTCCAGCCACAGCCTCACCACCAGGTGGAGCGTTGGGGCACCCACCTCTTGCTTCTACTGACAACTCAGAGAGAGATAAATCCCAGAAAGAACCCAACAAAAGAAGTCTTTTGCAAAAGCATTTCTCAGTGCAATGTGTCTTTTAACTTCCTGACTGCTACTTCCATGGTTATTGATTGTACAGCCAAGTAAAGCAAAATCTTGGACAGCCCCAACTTTTCTCCATTTATCACAGAGCTGTGTACTGATCCTGTTGTAAGGATTTTGGCTTTGCTGATGTTGAGGTGCAATCCATACTGAAGACTCTTTTCTTTGATCTTCATTATTAAATGTTTCAAATACTCTTCACTTTCAGCCAATAAAGTTGTGTCATCTACATAATGCATGTAATTAATTAGTTTTCCTCCAATCATGATGTCGTGTTCTTCATAAAGTCCAGCTTCTCAGGTTGTTTAGCACAGAGAATGTAAAGTTATAGAGAAAGGATACAGCCCTGATGCACACCATTCTTGACTTAAACCAGGCAGTGTTTCCTTGATCTGTTTGTATAACTGCCTCCTGGTCCCTGTACAAATTCCTTACAAGTACAATTAAGTGCCTGGGATTCACATTCTTCACAATATTATCCACAATATATTGTGATCCACACAACCAAATGCTTTTGTATAGTCAATGAAACATAGATAAGCATGTTTCTGGGATTCTCTGCTTTCAGCTAATATCAATGTGACATCAGCAATCATGTCCCTGGTTTCATGGCCTCTTCTGAATCCAGCTTGATTTTCTGTCAGTTTGCTGTCTATATTCTGCTGCAGTCACTTTTGAATGACCTTTAGCAAAATTTTACATCTGTGTCATATTAATTATATTGTTTGATAGTTTGTACATTGAGTTGATCCCCTTTTTTTGTGTTGGGGGGAATAAGCACAGATATGGATCTCTTCCAGTCAGTTGGCCAGGTAGCTATTTGCCAAATCTCTTGGCTGATTTAGTAACTCTGGTGGGCTGGGATTTAGCTCAGTTGGTAGAGCACTGTGCTGCAGTCTCTGAGGTCCTGAGTTCAATTCCCAGCACCGCAAAAATGGGAGAAGGGTCTGGCAACCCACTCCCAAGGCAATCCCGAGACAGCCATTGAAAACCCCATGAGGGTCGCTATGAGTCGGATACCGACTCGATGGCACCTAACAACAACAACAACAACAAGTGCTACATTGGGCTGGGGTATAGCTCAGTTGCTGGGTGCTGCACTGCACTCTCTGAGGACCCCAATTCAATCCCCAACACTGCACAAACGGGAGAAGGACATGGCAATCCACTCCTGAAGCAGTTCAGAAACAGTGAGCCATTGCAAACCCTATGAGGGTCGGTATGAGTCCGACATGACTTGATGGCACCTAACAACAACAACAATGCTACATCTGTTTGTTGAAACACTGCAATTGGTATTCCATCAATTACTGGAATCTTGTGTTTGCAAATTCCTTCAAGGCAGCTTCCACTCTGTCCTTCAGTACCATTGGTTCCTAATCATGGTAATCATTGTGGTAGCATGCATAGACTCATCAGAAATCCAGTACAATCTAATAATTTCCATCAACATCTCCTAATTTGATAGTGAATAAAATAAAAAAAGAAACAACAATTATATGGGTAAGTAAACCTCCTTTGGTCTCTATTGAGTACTTGAAAGATGTAATAATGCAGAATGTGATTTGAAAAGTGAAAAAGACATAATAATTTAAGAAATACCTGCCTTCCTTATTTTTCCATTTTAGCAAAAGAGAAACAATATTTTGGTGAATTTATTTATAGATTTGATATAATTTTACTTTGTTTTCTGAATTACTATGCTACTTGAAAAAAATAAGATTTTATGTGATTATGAAATTTAAAAATTGGTTAGATAAGAGTTTCTAATTCCCTTAACTATAGTGCAATTATTTTTATTTAAAAATGTTTATGTGTCTTCTTGAGGTACTACTTAAAAATATCCAAGCTAGTCTCATCCATATCATAATTTTGTTGGAATTTAATGGACTCTCCATCAAAGGTTATGTAATGCTAAGAAATGATATAAAGTCAGAGTATATTAGGAGAGTATACTTTTTAATATTTACTTTCAATGTGTGGGTGCTACATAACTTAACCACTCCAGAGTAGTTCATGTGGTGCAATACATTTTTAAAGTTCATGTTTTCTCTAGAAAATGTTTTAAATCCTGTAGTGAAGATAAATTATTGATCCTTCTTACATGAGATAAACTCTAGCTTCGCTACAATTGAAAGCCAAAGGCATGCTTAAAATAGGAGGTGTATAACTCTTAGAATAAGCAATTTTCCAGCCTTATTGTTTACTATAATTGCTTAGAATGCCTAGAGCCATTTAATCATGATAATATGTTTACATGCTTTTCTTTTTAATATTTACTCTTATAAGAATTTTAAGGCTATGAATATTCTCTGTAAAAATAATTAAGATAGTAAATTTTTTCCTGAAAATATGTTCATATAGAGGTAAGATGAAGACTGAATTTATCCTGTTTTAGGAAATATTTGTATATAGAACCTTGTTGTTGTTGTTGTTAGGTGCCGTCGAGTCGGTATCCGACTCATAGCGACCCTCATAGGGTTTTCAATGGCTGAGTGCTTCGGGATTGCCTTGGGAGTGGATTGCCAGACCCTTCTCCCATTTTTGTGGTGCGGGGAATTGAACTCGGGGCCTCAGAGACTGCAGTGCAGCGCTCTACCCACTGAGCTAAATCCCAGCCCATATAGAACCTTAGATGGTAATATATCTTGTACCAATAGTAATCATTTAAATATACACAGTATGAAATTTTTGCTCTCAAATTTTACCAGGTATTTACTCTATTGATTTAAAAAATGAAAATAATTTCTTGTTTTCTACATTTTGTTTCTCACACTTTAAAAATATTTTTGACTATTAACAACACTTGATCTTTATAAAGTTGAAATAACTGGAATTTTTGTGGCTAAATTCTGTCATGAAAGTCCATAAGCCCCAATAACTGACAATCTTTAAAAACAATAAAAAATTGGCTAATTATGAAAAAACTGAATAACAGTAATGAAATTTTAATTGAATCAAATTGCCTTTTTTTTTTTTTTGTACAGGGAGATTGAACGCAGGTAAGTGCTCTTGCACTGAGCTGAATGTCAGCCCCTTTCTTATGTTTTATTTTGAGTTGCACAGATTAACTCTAGCCTTGAAATTTTGATTCTTTTGCCTCAGCCTATAGAGTAGCTGGGATTGCAGATTTGTGCCATAATTGCTTCAAATTGTTCTTTGAGCTAATTCACTTAAGGATATTTCTTATCTAACACCACTTGAACATAAAGATTGTACATTACTTTCTATTATATCATGTTATCTACTTATTTGTAATTGCCAAATTACTCCCAGGTGTTAAACACTGGAATCTTTTCTCAAAGCAATCTAATTACTCTTTATGGAGAAAAATTCTCCAATATTCTAAAAATGAGATAGTGCAGAACATTGGATTCTTAGAATATTATTTGTGGTATAGCTTGGTCATGAAAAAGGACCTTAAAAATCAACATTCATGTGTAGATATGCCCCTCTTTGTAACAGGATTCTATTAAATAAATTTTAAGTAAAAATTGGCTAATTATGCATGACTTGTGGTGATAACTGCTTGTTTTTGTTATTACATGCCACCCAGTTGGGTTTGACTCATAGCAACCCTCATAGGGTTTTCAATGGCTGTTTTGGGATTGCCTTGGGAGTGGATTGCCAGGACCTTCTCCAATTTTTGTGGTGCTGGGAATTGAACTTGGGACCTCAGAGACTGCAGCGCAGCACTCTACCAACTGAGCTAAATCCTAGCCCCCTGGGATAACTAGAGTATATTAATTTAGAAAGTCATCTACCTTAAATATAAATCTATCAAATTATTATATATTAATTATCTTCATAACAATTATATAAACTGGCAAATAGCTCAATAATTGAACAATCTGTGATTGAAAATTCCAATAAATTTATTATAAATAAAACCCCAAAGTGCCAATTTAGTGTGCAAATTGGGAGGTACAGATCTATCTTCATTTTCCTGCAGATAGATGTCGAATATTCCCAGCACCATTTGTTGAAGAGGCTATCTTTTCTTCATTTTGCATCCTTAGTCCCTTTTTCAAAGATCAGGTGGTTGAAGTTGTGTGGGTATATCTCTGGATCTTCAATTTTGTTCCATTCATTGTCAAGCATATTTTGTGCCAATACCAAGTTGATTTTGCTACTATTGCCTTGTAATATAGTTTATAGTCAGGTACTGTGATTCCACCTGCACTAATCTTGCTGCTTAAGATTGTTTTAGCTACACATGGTCTTTTGTGTTTCTGTATGAATTTTTGTATTATTTTTATTTCTGCAAAATCTGTCATTGAGATTTTAATGGGGCTGCATTATATCTGTAAATTGCTTTTGGTAGTATTGTCATTTTTACAATGTTGATTCTCCTAATCCATAGGCAGATAAGGTCCTTCTATCTTCTAGTATCCTCTGCAATCTCTTTCTTTAATATTTTGAAGTTTTCCTTGTAGGGATCTTCAGGGTCTTTGGTTAGATTGATTCCTAATTATTTAAAATTTTGGTGGACTATCATGAAAGAGACTGTTGCTTTAATTTCCTTCTCTTCCTGTTCACAGTTGGTGTAAAGGAATGCTACTAATTATTAAGTGCTAATTTTGTATCCTGCTACTTTGCTGAAGGAGTTAATTAGTGCTAAGAGTATCCTAAAGGAGTTTTTGGGGTCCTTTAGGTAAATGATCATGTCTTCCATGAATAAGGATAATTTGACCTCTTCCTTGCCTATCTGTATCCCTTTGATTTCTTTCTCTTGTCTGATTGTTCTGCCTAGGACTTTGAACACAATATTGAATAAGAGAGGACAGAGTGGACATCTGTGTCTTATTCCTGATCTTAAAGAACATGGTTTCAATTTTTCTCCATTTAATATGGTATTGGACATATGTCTGTCATAAATATCTTTTATGCAGAACTGGGCAATGGCACTTCTAAAAAAGAGAACTATAGAGCAATTTTGTTGATGAACACTGATGCAAAAATTCTCAACAATATCCCTGCAAACTGAATCATCACCCATAAAAAATGTCATAAACCATGATCAAGAGGCCTTCATTCCACAGATGCAAGGTTGGTTCAACATATAAAAATTAATCAGTGTAATTCAACATATCAAGAAATTTGAAGACAGAAATCACATGATGATCTCACCTGATGCCGAGAAATTCCTTTGAAAAAGTACAATACCCTTTCATGTTAAAAACCCTGGAGAAGATGGGCATAATAGGAAATATCTTAACATTAGTAAAGCCATTTTCCAGCTTTTTAACCAGTAAAGAACAGTATAAAGTGTGGTAATAATGAGTGTTATCTATTGGATAGCAAGTTTTGTGCACTTTTCTTTTTTGAATTCTCAAGACAACAATGCAAAGTGCTATTATACTTACAGATTTTAAATGGTTAAATCTATATGTAGTTTATAATTGCCAGATTATTCACTGAAACTCTGATTTATTCACAAATATTCTATGAACTTCTTAAATATCTTGTGATGATTCTTTATAAAACAAACTACAACCAAAAAAACATACTTTTCTATGATATTCTGGTGCAGTGTGGCAAATAAATCTTTTTTATGTATCCACATCTCTGATGATATTTCAAGGTCCTTGAAGTAAGAGAAGATAACTTATTTACCTTTTGAAGCACTCTACACAATAATAAGTTTTGTACATAAGATAATTATTTTGAATGTTAAGGTGGCTAAAGTAGGAAAGTGAAAAAAAAAAGATTTTTTTCAAGTTACTAAGAATATATTTAGCCCGTAACCATACCACCATGGTGTCTGATCTCCTCAAATCTCAGAAGCTAAGCAGAGTAGGGCCTGGTTAGTACTTGGATAGAAGATCTTCTGGGAATACCAGGTGCTATATTCTTGGGAGAAGGAACTGGAAGCTCACTCTCTGAACAATCAGCCATTGAAATCCTTATGAATAAAAGAGTAGCACTGACAATAGTGTCATTTCTGGCACTATGTTGGGTAGTATTTCCTCTGTTGTACATAGAGTTGCTAATAATTGGTACTAACTCAATAGCACCTACAACAAAAATATATTTATTGAGCATCTAATATGTCCAAGACATGATATATCCTAGTTAAAATCAAGGGATGGAAATCACTTTCTGCCATCAGGGTATCATTAATTTAGTAGTTTGTAAAAATGTAATAGTTAATATTGACAAACATTTCTTATAACTGGCAAAGAAAATGGTATCCAGGGAATGCAATAGGGACTCATGAAAAGACTGACAAATTTGCTTATTTGGGTGGGCTAGAAAAACCTTTCCTGGAAAAGTTATTGGTAGGTGTGGAAATTTCTATTGTATTTTAAATAGATAGGAGAAACAGGTAAAGCCAAATAGGAAAAGAAAGAACATGGTAAACAATTATATTTCTCTAAATTTTCAGGTGAAGGAAAATGTCCAATATATATTATTACTCGAAGTAAGAAATAATCATAATAATAATAATGGTAACTCCATTGAAATTATTTCTGAACAAGGTCTATATTTCAGACTTGATATTATTTACATATCATAGTATATTAACAGGCCAAAATTAAAAGCAATTCAATTTTATTACATAAATTAATTTTATGTTGTTTTTGTGGTTAGGTGTCATCCATCTAGTCCAACTCATAACAACCCTATGTACAGGGGAATGAAACATTTTTGATTCTGTGTCAGGCACATTATCTTATTTATGTTTAAGCCCCTTATTGGCAACACTGTGTCAATCCATCTAGTGTAGGGTTTCCTTTTTTCTCCTTGACCTGCCACTCTCCCAAACATGATGTCCTTTTCCTGGGGTTGGTCCCTCCTGTCTACATGTCCAAAATACACAAGAGGCAGTCTAGCCATCCTTGCTTTCAAGGAGCATTCTAGTTGCACTTCTTCTAGGACAGATCTGTTGATTCTTTTTGCATTCCATGGTATATTCAATATCTGAGATAATATGAATTGTATTTATGAATTTTGTCCTACTGTCCTACTTTGTGCCTGCAGCTATAGCCCTGTGGCATCTGATCCTGTCAGATCTCGGAAGCTAAGCAGGGTCAGGCCTGGTTAGTACCTGGATGGGAGACCAGACCGCCTGGGAACACCAGAAGCTGTAGGCTTGGGAGGAGGACCTGGCAACCCCCTCCCAAAAATCAATCTGCCATTGAAAACCCTATGAACAGCAGAGAAGCACTGACAATAGTGTTTCCCCTGTTGTACAGAGGGTTGCTATGAGTCGGATACCAACTTGACGGCACCTAACAACAACAACAACAAAGTCCTAATTTGTATTTATGAAATTATGAATTTTGTCCTACTGAAATTTTGACAAATAATTAATTAATTTTTATTTATATATTTATTTTTTAGTACTGAGGGTTGAGCTCAGAGCCTCACACATACCAGTTGAGTGCTCTATTACTAAGCTGCACCTTCAGCATCTTTTCTATAATTTTTATTTTGAGACAAGATCTGCCTAAATTGCACAGGCTGTCTCTGGCCAGGACTACAATCTTCCTGCCTCAGCCTCCCACATTGCTGGGATTATAGGTATGTGCCATCAAGCCTGGCTACTTATCTCTTAATTTATTGCCTGCTGATAATAAATGTGATATTTGTTTGAAAAGGTTTAAAATGTTTCTTATTCAGCCAACCATTTAAAAGTGTTATATAGATATATTCTTTACAATAAACCATAATTCAATTTATTAATTGCCAACCATGGGGAAAACAACAACAACAAAAAAACCAGAAACTCTCCTGTCGGCCATTTGTCAACACATTGCACTTTAGTATTTTGTAAATGATTTAATATGAACACCCTTGACTATTTGTAGAGACCTAAGTGTGTTTGACCCCTATATGTCTGTCAGTTTGCCATACAATGGGGGTTTGTGTGATACTGTGATGCTGAAAATTATGCTACCAGTATTACTGATACCAGCAGGATCACTCATGGTGGACAGGTTTCAGATGAGCTTCCAGACTGAGAAAGACTAGGAAATAGGATATGGTAGCCCACTCTTGAAAGAATTAGCCACTGAGAATGTTATTAATAGCAGAGAAACACTGTCAGATGTAGTGCCAGGAAATGAGCCCCCCAGGTTGGAAGGCACCCACAAGACAACTGGGGAAGAGTTGTCTCTTCAAAGTAGAAGCCACCTTAATGACAAAAACGGAGTGAAGCCATAGGGACATCCATTTGCTGATGTGGAATGACTCAAAATGAGGAGGAAAAACTGTAAACATATATTAATAATTGCAATCTGTAATGTACCTAGTATGAATCTAAGAAAATTAGAAATTATCAAAAGGGAAAGGGAGCAAGCACATAAACATCAACATTCTAGGCATTAGTCAGCTAAAATGAACTAGTTTGGGCCATTTTGAATCAGATAATCATATGGTATACTATGATGGTAATGACAAAGAGAAATGGGCCATATTCACCATCAAAAATCATATCTCAAGAACTGTCCTGAAGTTCAATGCTGTCAGTGATAGAAAAATATCTATATGCCTACAAGGAATGCCAATTAATATGAATAGTATTCAAATTTACACAACTGTCACTAAGACTATAAATGAAGACAGGGAAGATTTTTACCAGTGCAGTCTGAACTATAAAGAACATTCAGTCAGGATATACTGATAATTACTGGTGACTTGAATGCAAGAGTTGGTAACAAAGAAGAAGGCTCAGTAGTTGGAAAATTTATCCTTGGTGACAGAAACAATGCTGGATATCACCTGATAGATTTTGTCAGACCGATGATTTTTTCATTGTAAATACATTTTTACCAGCATAAACAGTGACTATATACATAGAATTCACTAGGTGGAACATACAGTGACAAAACTGACTACATTTTAGGAATAACACAATCAGGGCCTGGTCTTGTTCTGACATTTGATATTGAGCTTTTCCATCATCAGGAATGCATGGTACTGAAGGGTGAAGTGGAAGCTGACTTGAAGGAATTTACAAAGCATAAGTTTCTAGGAATTGATGGAATACCAATAGAGTGATAACTTGTTTATGACAAGAAATTTGGAAAACAGCTACTTGGACAACTGACTGGCAGAGATCCATATTTGTGCCTATTTCCTAGAAAGTAGATCCAACCAAATGAAGAAACTATTGAATGATACCCTTAATATCACACCATGAGCAAAATTTTGCTAAAGTTCCTTGAAAAACAACTGCAGCTGTATGCGCAGAGAATTATAAGAATGTCAAACCAAAATCAGAAGAGGTCATGCAACCAGGGATATGATTGCTGATGTCAAGGACAGAGTGATCATATGCAACCTTGCTGATGTCAGATGGATATTAGCCAAAAGCAGATAATACCAAAAAGATGTTTATCTGTTTAATTAACTATGCAAAGGCATTTCACATTGGGGATCACAATAAAATTTGCAAAGAATAGGAATACCAGAGCACTTCATTGGATTGATGAAGAATCTCTACAAGGATCAGAATACAGTCATTCGAAAAGAGTAAGGAATCATTGGCGGTTTTAAAATCAAGAAAGGTGTGCATGAGAGCTGTATTCTTTCACTATGCATCTTCATTCTCAATGCTGAGCAAATAATTTGAGAAGTTGGAATTTATGAAGAAGAATGTGACATCATGATGGAGGAAGACTCATTTACAATCTATGTTATGCAGATGACACAATTCTGCTTGTTGATAAGGAAGAGGATTTGAAACATTTACTGATGAAGATCAAAGAACACAGCCTTCTATGAATTGTGCTTCACCATCAACAAAACAAAAATCCTTATAACTGGGTCAGTATGCAACTTCATGGTAAATGAAGAAAAGATTGAGGTCTAAGATTTTGCTTTACGTGGTTCTACAATCAACACCCATGGAAGTAGCAGTCAAGAAATTAAAAGACCCATTGCATTGGGGAACGCTATTGCCAAAGACCTTGATATAGTGTTGAAAAGTAAAGATGTCCCATTGAAGAGGAAGGTGTGCCTGCCTCATGTCATGGTATTTTCAATTGCATCATGTGGTTGTGAAACCTGGACATTGAATAAGGAAGACAGAAGAAGAACTGATGCTTTTGAATCACGGTGCTACAAATGAGTATTGAATATACCATGGACCTCCAAAAGAACCCCTGTCCTTGAAGAAGTGAAACCAGGGTGCTCCTTGGAAGCAAGGATGACAAGAATGTTTCTTACATATTTTGGACATGTAGTCAAGAAGGACTAATGCCTGGAGAAGGATATGTTTGGGAGAGTGGTAGGTCAACAACAACAAAAAAAAAAAAAGAAAAGAAAAATGCTCAACTAGATGGGTTGCTACAATGTCTGAAACAAGGGGCTTAAACATAAAAAAAAAGTTGCGTGCCTGTCCCAGAATGTGGGAGTTTGTCCTTCTGTTGTACATAGGGTCGCTATTAGTGGGATCTGACTCAACACCTGACTCGGCACCTACAGCAAGTGTGTTTGACAGAGATTTGCTGTTGGATGCCATAAAGTATGATCTGACCCATCGTGACCCTATGTATAGCAAAGCAAAACACTACCCAACATTGTGTGCACATGATCTTTCTATGTTTGAGCCCAATATTGCAATCATCTTTCTTCTCATTTTGAGTTGTGTCACATCAGCAAAAGGAGATCTCATTGGGTTTACTCCATTCCCTTCTACTTAGAGGAAGCAACTCCTCCCCAGTGGTTTCTTGAATACCTCCCAGCAACAGAGGCTCATTTTTTCGCATTTTATTTGGCAGTCCTTCTCTACTATTCATAGAGTTTTCAATTTTTTTTTTTTTTGAGTAGGGTGGTGGGTCCTCCTCCTAGCATAGACAGGAGGCAGTTTACCCAGTTTTATTTTAGTGACGTATAGGAATAATTTGAACAAAAATAGAAAATCTCTTGATTAAAAAGAATTCTCTGATAATGCTATGATGAAACATAACTTATACTGGTTTGCCTATAAAGGAGTGCTAAAATTCCTAAAGGCCTGCAGCCATGGCCCTGTGGCATCCAATACCATCTGATCTCGGAAGCTAAGCAGGGTCAGGCCCGGTTAGTACTTGGATGGGAGACTGCCAGGGAACACAAGTTGCTGTAGGATTGGGAGACAAACCGGCAGCCCACTCCTGCACTGACAATAGTGTTTTGCCTGTTGTACATAGGGTCACTACAAGTCAGATACCGACTCGACATCGATGGCACCTAACAACAACAAAATTCGTAATGAGAAAAATAATGCAAATTATGAGGAAATACAATAACAAATTTAAAGAATGAAATGAAAAAGCAGACTTTTAAATAAAAAATGAGTGTGCACTTGATATGGAGTAAAGAAATAAGAGATGGTCTTGAGCAAATTGATGTTTGTGATAATCTCTAAATCTCCAAAGGATGAAGCCCAATGAATCATTACATGACCTTCTCCATTTGAGTGTTGGGCCATCTTAAATCAGATTCTAGCCAATAGAATATGACAATAGTGATGGGAATATAATTAAGAGATTTTGCCACAGAAGACAAGAGAGATATTGCCCTGGTAGCATATCAGAAGTCAGCTGTCATGTCTTGAAAGAGTCTATAAAACGGGCCATTGCAAGAATCTGTTGTTTTTTGAGACTTGAGGACAGCTTCCTTCAAAAGCCAGCAGGAAGCCAGTTCCTCAATCATACAACATGAAATGAATTCTGCCAACAGTCTATCTGAGCTCAGAGGCATATTCTTCCCAGACAAACCTTGGGATGAAAACATAGTCTGGCTCTCACCTTGATTTTGGGAAATTCTAAGTAGCAAACCTGAACTTACATCTCATGAAAACTGATATAATTGTGAGCTGTTTTATGCTGTTGAATTTGTGATAATTTGTTACATAATAATAGAAAAATAATATAGCCTTAATGTCTAAGCAGTTAGTGTTTGAGGATGGTAAGACATTTGTAAACACAGCCTATTTTCCTCAGCTGGCACTAACTGCTCAAATTAGAATGTTCAAAGTTATTTTCTTATTTCTGACTATTTAGAAAAGAGAGGCCTCCCTGGAGAGTAAAACTTAAGTATAGCAATAGGATATTAAATGTATTTGAAGTATATGCACAGCTTGCTATTGTACTTTTTTCATTTTTAGTATAGTATAGCAAGTTTAACTGCCTGATGACAATTAGCCATAATGAGAATTATAGAATTATAGAATTAAACCACAGTGCAGTACACTGAAAATTGACTCATGGAGGTTCTTACTGACTTTATGCTTTTTGTTGAAAGACGCCTGCATGCTCTGCAAGTGCTGGACCACTGAGCTGCACCTCAGCCCATTTTTTTTTACTTTTTGAGACAGGGTCTTGCTAAGTTACGCAGACTGCCTCTGGTCTTGAACTTGAGATCTTCCCGCCTCCGCCTCCCAAACCGCTGGGATTACAGGTGTGTGCCACGATGCCCGGCCCTTAATTGACCAACTTTTATATATTTATTGTGTACAGCATGTTTTGAAGTACATACCTGTTATTGATTGGTTAAATCTCCTTAATTAATATGTTCGTTTCATCACATAGTTATGATTTTTGTGGCACTCTTTTACCATTTTCATGGATACAACATATTATGTACTATAAGTTCCAGAGATGTATTGTACAACATTGTAACTATAGTTTATAAAATTAGTTTTCACATCTGTTCTTCAGGGAAGGATAAAGTTAAATTATAATATCTGCATTTAATTTAACACAAAATGTTCAAAATATTCTAAATATATTCCCCCTTTGAATCTTTATAATTATTAGGATATTGATGACAAAATTTGAATTTTAAAACAATTCTGAATTTAAATCCCTGGAGTTGGTGTAGCAGGGCATTGATTACAGGTAATTTGAAATGAGAATATAGCCCAGGAGTGGTGGTACATGTCTATAATCCGAGGACTTGGGAGGCAGAGGCAGGAGGATCCTTAGTTCAAGGCCAGCCTGAGCTACATAGTCAGTTCTTGGTTAGGCTACATAGACAGACTGTCTCAAAAAGCAAACAACAATCTAACAGCAAAATCTCCCACCAAATAACAACAAAAAAATGAATAAAATATCCTCAAAATTATAATTCACAAAAGTTTATCAGAGATCCTAATTCTTTGTGACCATTGAATTCAAGTGGAAATATCAGAATCATGGATGTACTCGCCACTGTATTATTTTTTAAAATGAGATTACACTTTGGTATTAAACTAAAAATCATAGAAATATAATTTAGGAAAATTAAATCTAAAGAAAAATTGGACACAGGAACATATAACTATTATGATAGAAAACTCACAGTTCCAAAACAAAACCCATGGAGTTTTTCCCTCCCAAGGTCACAAAAGGCAACCTTAATAAATATCTCTGAGCTTTGAGATGAAAGATTCAAAGCTTATCATTAGTGAATTCATTCAATGAAGACAAACATATTACACCAACATTAGGTCAGACATGGTTCTAAGCACGGAATGTCAAATCTTGTAATGACTCTATATATTAATTAGGATTTAGTTTTAGTAAGATACAGTTCTTTGTTTATTTTAAAACAATCGACACATTTTATTCAGTGGTCCTAATGCAGGGTGAAGTAGGTTTGAAGAAATCATTCTCTTTAGCTTTCAATGAAGATCAACTTGTTTACTTGTAGAAGAAAGGGGTTTGTTTTCTGGGTAAGTGAAATTCAAATGAAAGAATTTCCTTGTTTACCTAATTAATCTTTTGCAAAAAAGCTCATGAATTGTGGTTCTAAAATCTTTCCCCATTATATACAGTAGAAGGTATGTGCTCTGAATACTCTTTTCCTCAGAGCACAATAGCACTTGCCTTTCTCATCAAGTTCTCACCTGGGGTACTGCTCAAAACATACACCTGGCAAACACTTAGTATTCCAACTTTGCACATGAACTTCAGTTTACCAGAGAACAATAGGATCTAAGTAAGATTTCTGCTGAATTGTACCAAAATTCAAGCAAGACCTGTTGTCCCAACATAGAAATTCAATGCTTGTTTCAACACAGGGTCAGAATTTAACCCCTTTGTGCAATTGTATTAGACATATTAAGAGCATGATTTCTTCATACCATTTGATAAAATTGAGTCAGAGCAGTGCCATATTTCAGATGCAGTTGAAAATGTGAATACAGCTTATTTAATTATATTTCACACCTGGTATACTTTCAAAAACCGTCAACATTTAAAGACCCTAAGTTTATCTGTTTCACCTTAAATTCTCACTTCCACATGCCTTTGTGTTACCTCTATTCCTACCTCTTTCCTCATGCATTCCAAAACACATTCACACTGATCTTTAGAGTCCTTTGCCAAATTTAAATTATTGTATATCCTTCACTTCAATATATTATTCCCCCACCTCCTACAGGTCATAAATATAACCAGGTATTTCTCCCATTGTACTGCTGTTGGGTTTTAAATATCTACTTTATTAATATTATCCTGAATGTACACTGACTGAATTTTGTGTATTGAACCTGTTATTAATACTAACATAACACATGTGCCATATCCTCCTTCCTTCTGTTCATAGTCCATGGATGAGGAACATAGAAATACAAACTTTGTTTGTGCAAACACATATGGCTCCCCTTCCTCCAAAAGAAGGCAGAAAAATATTTTTTAAAGGAAAAATTCTAAATTCTTAGTCTAATTTAAATTCAAATGAATCTCTTTATCAGGAAGTTAATCTCACATCTCAGAACCCCTTGAAATGTAAAAATCACATCTCTGATAGGTAAAACTTCATGGAGTTCTTTTTCCAATTGTTGTTGTTAGGTGCCGTCGAGTCGTGTCCAACTCATAGAGACCCTCATAGGGTTTTCAATGGCTGTTTCAGGATTGCCTTGGGAGTGGGTTGCCATATCCTTCTCCCAATTTTGCGGTGCTGGGAATAGAACTCAGGACCTCAGAGACTGCAGAGCAGCGCTCTACCAACTGAGCTAAATCCCAGCCCCTTTTTTCCAATTAGTCAGTCATAAATTATAGCCCAAAACTTATTCTTCTAATTCTAATCCTAAATTATAGCAAATTTTATTCAAAAGCCCTAATAATGTAATGCACACACACATATACACACAGAGATGCATGAATGCACATTTTTTAATTCTATAGCTACTTTATATTCAGGTTTTAAAAGTGGATATTTATTCAATGTTGCCTGATTTTACACAATAACCTCCATATAATCACTTAACCACTTAAAAATAATTTCTTTCTTTGAGGCTGATATCAAGTGTTTCTTCTTTTATAGCTATTTCACATCATTCAAAATATCTACCTATATCATCACTCTTTCTTATCTCTTTCAAAATTTGACATTTATATGGTACAAATGTTCAAAAACCTCTTTGAATAATCTTTAATTATCTCAATATGTATAAATAATCTTATACAAGAATTAAATTTATAGCTTTATGACTTTTTATGTATATAAACTTCCCCTGTACTCCACTTCTGCTCAATACTGTCACGTACTGATATCAATTCTTGTAAGATTTTGTCATCATCTATACTTTTACTATGTCTAGAATAATTTTGGCACCTCAAATATTACCTCTTTTATATTTCTTCATTTATCCCATTTGAACATTTATTTTACCTCACTGACATTTCATAACATTGTTACTCCATGTTTTTAATCTTTCTGCAGTTTGTCTCTGTTACTGTTTCTAACAGGTCACAGCATAATAGAAATGACCAGCCCACTCCCCAGGAAACACAGTTCTCTTATTTGTTTCTTGAATAGTCTCATATCTTTTCTCTAAATGCTCATCTCTAGTTCAATGACAGAATCTTATTTTTTTTTCTCAAATTGCCCTTGACTTAAGTAAAATATTTATTGAGATAGAATTATTCACATCAGTGCCACGAAAAGATTAGGATCTACAATCATAACTAGATTTCAGAAATTAATAAATGTTAGTTATCATTCATTCTACCAGAAATTTATTTCAAATTAATAATATATTCTCTAGTATTACTGCTTTAAAATTTATACCATCACACTTTGTGGATACCCATTTCCCTCCCTGAGGAAAAGGATGTAGTATAGCTATATCTGTTCATATCTTACTGTGGAAGATGCTAGTGCTTCTTTTCTTCTGCTAGACTAAATTTCTGAGCTTTTATATGCATTATATTTCACATCTGGAATACTTTCAAAAGCCATTTACATTTAAAGATCCCTAAGGTTATTTATCCCATCTTAAATTCTAACTTACACATACAGATGCATACATGCACTTTTTGGAATTCTGTAACAACTTTAAATTCAGGCTTTGAAAATGAGTATTCTTCATTTACTGTTTCCTAATTTTCCACTGTAAGTAGAGTAGTTGGGAAGTAGTTGATCAATTTCGGATTAATGGAAAATATAGGAAAGATACATATAATGCATTCAGATATAGTTCCTAAAATATATGCCTTATGGTTGATTTTCTATTTCTGTAGGCCCTCTTTTACTACCAGCTATACAGAATCCAGGCTGGGATTTAGCTCAGTTGGTAGAGCACCACTCTGCAGTCTCTGAGGTCCTGAGTAAGATTCCCAGCACCGCAAAAAATGGGAGAAGTATGTGGCAATCCACTCCCAAGGCAATCCCCAAAAATTCTGCCATTGAAAACCCTATGAGGGTTGCTATGAGTTGGACAGGACTTGACAGCACCTAACAACAACAACAACAGCAATACAGAATCCACAATAGGATACCATGTTTCTAGAATATGGCAGAAAACTGAAGGGAGAGAGACTGGATTCTTGAGGTGACATGTTTTGCTGTTATTATGTATTGATATGTACTAAAATATTCATCTTTACCAGAGGCTTTAAATGACAATAATTTATTATATCTCAAATTTGCCTGAGTGGAATTGGCAGTCATTTTGGTTTATGTGGTATTAGTTTAAAGATTGGGATGGATGAATCTTTCAAAATGTCCTCAGTTCATGGCTGCCAGTTGGTGCTGGGAGCCAGGTAGGACCCTATGTAGACCTGCAGACAGGGGCCTCAGTTCTTCTTCACATGAGCTTTTCAGGTGTATGCTTGAACTTCCTCATATCTTCCTTATCTGAGTTCCTAAAAAGAGCAATTCAAATGGCAAAGATGTAAGCTACAAAAATCTTTTTTTTAAATATAATTAATCAATTTTATTTTAATTTAATATCTTTTTATTGGAAATTTTAATGTACACCTTAATGTGATTCATTCTGACGTGCTTTTCATTGTGACATTTCCATATTTGCATTTTGATGTACATTATTCATATAGGTTCCCCCTTACCCTCTTGTATGCTTCCCCAACCCCACCCTCCCCATCTAAGACTTCTCTATCATCTACTTGGTAATATTTTTCTATATGTCCTTGGGTTCCAGTTCTGTTTAAGGTAGAAACTTTTCCTGTAGTGAACTTTGTTTTTATCTTGTCAGAACAATTGCATGCATTTTCTAGACCATTTATATTGACACCATTCTTAGCTACAGAAATCTTATGGCTCTGACTTATAATTTATTGTTACTTCTGCCTATTTTATTACTCAAATTATGTCACTGGGTTACGGCAGATTTAAGAGGAAGGGAATTCAACTCCATATTTTAATTGAGAAGGGACAAATAATTTCTCATCATCTTTAATTCTATATAGTTAACTATTAGGTTAAAATTATTCATAATTTTACCATATGTAAAATGCATTCAGTTTTTTCCCAAATCTAATGATCTGTCCCCATTAAAATTTTAAGTTCAATCTCCAGACTAGATAGCTGTCATTTAAATGTAATTATGTGTGGATGAAGCTATGCAGAGGTTTTCCATGTGTAAACACATGAATCAAAATAATACAATATTTCTATTCCAATCACCAAACTTTCTAGTAGACATCACTGATTATGGCAGTAAATATCAAATTTGGAGTCTTACATGCTGGCAGGTAGTTCAACAGATATCTCATCTTCTGTCAATATTAATTAGTAGTACTGAGAAAAATATATGCCAGTAAAAATGATAGAATGTGGTGTTTTTATAGTGTGTGTTTGTGTGTGCATCTGACATGAAGCAGCTGGATATAATTTTCAAATAGATTTACTCAAAATGACATCAATATCCAAGTAAATTTCAAGTACATAAATGAAGTAAACTAGCAATCCATGCAGAAATTAGACAATGACAGAAAAGGAGCCCTCTTTAAAGTCCTCAAAACAATCTAGGTGAAGAATGTTGGTGGTTTTTATCAAGGAATAACCTTGAAGGGGTGAGAAGTGACAAAACTATATATTTTGTGAAAATAGTATGTAGAAGTTTTTTTGATGGATAATATGGGGCAAGGAGAGGAAGAGGTCAATTGCTCCACTAAGGATTGTTAAAAATTGTGCATGATGACCTAAAAGAATAAATTTGTCAGTACCTGATTTGGGAGAACATCTGCAGGATAAACACACTTTGGAGAAAAGTTCAAAATATGTTTCAGAAATGTGCAAAGGGACCTGCCAACAATAGTAAGCATTTGAACATTTGATCCTATAATTCTGGTTTAAATCTGGGTTCATTTACATAAGATGAAAGTTAAGATTTGATCCTTGGCTAAAGCAAAGTGGAAGTTACACATATCCTTGAGAAAGCCATTTAAATGGGATGGTGGGGATAAAAATCTGTCTTGGGTTTATTCATTAAGAATGGAAGAGATAAATTGGGAGGACTGCATTAAGACAAGTCTTCTATGTATAGCATCAAGAAGAAGCTTGCATTTGAAGTTCCTGCTGGTGATCTGAAGCAGATTTGTAAAATTTTAATAGTGTACTATCACAAAGAAATTTTGCCCATTGTCGTGTTTCATCAAGAACATTTTTATTTAATAATCTAGAGCTCTTATACATATGTGGTGAAACTAAACAAGCTCAAAAAGGAGTTAGAGTTATATCCTAATAGAGGAGATGGTAATTCATTATAAAATACTCAATCAAAATACTTGTTCAGAATAATTCAGATATTGTAAGAAGACATATTTGAATATAAAGCTTCCTGATTGAAGGTTAAAAAGTCTGATCCATTAGAAGACATTTCTTTTTAAACTTCTCACTAACCAAGAATAGTTCACAAATTTGGAAGTAGAAAAATAAATGTCTTGAATAAAAATATTAAGGAAGGAAGAGGCCATTTCTCCTCTTCATTTCCTTTGACAGAAATAGAATTATATTTCAACTAATTAGTCCATTGTGTGAGTGGACACACTGAATACAAGTTAACTGCTACTTAAGCTGGAATAGATGACTCAATATTTTTTGGAATTGAGCTTATGTCCAGAAGTAGAAAGTAGTTATACTGAGGCCTTTAATTTGGTAGAATAATACTCTGCTTTCCAGTGGTTTTCATATCGTAGGCATTGAAGATTTTATCAAACAAGGCTGAGGTTTATACAACCTTTGGAAATTTGTGAATTAGGTACCAGGAGCCTGAGAACATGTGCCTTCCTCTAATGGCCCAAAGTTTCTAATGGAAAGGTTTATTAGTTATTTTCCTACTATAAGATTATATGCCTTAACAATGGTCTTTGATCACGTTTTCTCTTTCTCATGCTCACTCTCTATCATCAAAATTGCACTGATGGCTAATATCAATTAATTGTTAAAATTTGGTAGCAATTATTTTTAATAGATAGGTAGAGAGAGACAGACAGACAGAGAGAGAGAGAGAGAGAGAGAGAGAGAGAGAGAGAGAGAGAGAGAGAGATTCAGTGTTAATTAAAGTTTCAGGTTTGGTAAATCTTTCCCAGAGGACAATTTTGTGATAAAATTAGTTTTATTTTTTCCCAAGGAGGAAAATTATATATATATATATATATATATATATATATATATATATATATATATATATATATGTATGTATTTTAAGTTGAAAACTCTGCCAGCAACAACACAGAAGCAGTGTTCTAATATTTCTTCTTGAAATTACTATAGATTTTACTTTATATCATAATACTGAGCAGTCTTAGGCTTGTTAATCCCTTTATTATATGAAAAACCCCAGGAGTAAAGTAATTGAAAACAAGAAATGAATAAATATTCAGCCTAATCATTCTATGGCAATTTGGATGCTGAAAAATATAATTTTGATCTGAATGAATTACAAATAGATTTTTAGATTGAAAGAAATTTAAGCCATATAAACAGCAAAGAATTTCAGCCTGTGGGAGAGAAGGGACCATTGAATAGAAAAAGCCATTTTCCCAACTCATACATTTGTTTTCTTTAGCAATATGTCTGGAATTGACTACTGAATTTATGCAACTCTATTCTCCCCATGTATTTTGCTCAATAAATACTGAGCTCAATTAATTTCCATGAGGTTATTTATTCATCTATTTTTTAAAATACACATGTCTTAGTTGTTACTCATTATGACAACCAATCATAAACCAAACATAGATTTGGTTTTCAAAATATGATGGAAATGAAAATATTTTCAAGTAAAAGATAGCTTTGAAAAACAAGAGATTAAGTGTTATAATTTTGTTGTTCTTAGGTGCTGTGGAGTAGAGTCTGACCCACAGTGACTCCCAGAGGATTTTTTCAATGGCTGACTGTTTTGAGATTGATTTGGGAGTGGACTATTACATGATTCTTCCATTTTTGCAATGCTGGGGGTCAAATCCAGGGCATCAGAGAGCACAGAGCACCATTCTACCCACTAACCTAAACCCCAGGCCAAATGTTATAATAGGAATATGTATAAAGGTTGAGTACCTAGTTCAATATATGTGTGAAGAGTCACTGGGCAATACATTAAGATAAATGTCCACCTATGGGTTGAGTGGGCTGAGACCTCAAACACAGAAAATATCAGTGCATGTTCAAAGCGTTGTAGCTGAGACAGAGTATGGTCCATTACCAGACAAGAAGATAACTGTCACTGTAATCTGTCATTTATTACAAACCTAGTAGCAACCATTAAGGCAGGAAGAGTAAGTCAAATGAAGATGTTTGAATATCTTTTTCCAAAGAGGTAAAATAATTTGTCTTTATAATAAAAACTATGGATACAGCAAAAATATTTTAAGTAGAAGTATATTATATTGAGCCTGACTATTGTAGAGCGGTATATGGTGACATTTCTGTGAGAATGCACATATTAGAAAGCATAGTTTTCAATCTAGTTTGTCTTAAATGTTTCTACCTCACTGCTTAAATGATATGAAATGTAGTTTATTTATTAGAGTTATAGATGGGATATAAATCCACATATCAATATATCTATCCAATGTGCTGGATAGATAAAACAGTGGCATTAATATAATAGGCTATACATCCTAAGAATAATCAAGGTCAAGAAAGATTGCTTAGGACAGTAATTGCAGGTTTATTTGCTTCTGAAAGATCACAGTCAAACTGAACTAAGGGAGTTATATTATTTTATTTGTCCTTGCAGGAAGAGGCAATTGAAAAAGTAAGAGATTGAACAGAACTACACAAATAGATCACCCTGTGTTTAAGAGGTAGATCTATACTACTGTTTGATAAAATGGAACTGGCAAGCTTGAAAAAAATCTCTTTTTCACTTTATTCTGTTCTCTATTGAGATAGAGATGGACCCTCAAAAAAGAATACTTTTAAACCTTCATCTTAACCTGATATGTTCTTAGAGTGGGAGAGACTGGTAGGATGAAAGAACAAAGAAAGTGGAAGCTCATTCAACTCCCTATTGTATTTTTGAAGATACAATTGCAAAGGGCTGGTGTATAACAATCTTTTAGTTAATTGGAAAGTAGAGTCACCAATAGGAAGGAACACATAGATGAGTAGCCCCTGAAATGTGCTACCCAAGATGAAGTTGCATGTTTATACCTTGACTTAATTCTTGAAATATGTAGAATACCATATAACAGAAGCACATGAGGGAAAATGATAATATATGAATTAAAATGAATGAGGATCAGAAAATAACATGAATTAAAGAATACTTTAATGACTTAGAGAATTTATCATAATTATAAGGAAAATAATTTTGCAGGCAATTACTACATATGCAGCTCAAAT
>VMDO01028020.1:0-24603 GCA_007922755.1 Pedetes capensis
AAAAAAAAAAAAGAAGGAAAGAAATCATTATGGAGGTTCATCAAAAAATTAAAAGCAGATCTACCATATGATTCAGAAATATCTCTACTGGGTATATATTCAAAAGAAATGAAGTCAGTATGCTTAAAACTCTAATGCTTATTATAGCAATATTCACTACAGCCAGGAAATTAAAACAACCTAAGTGTCCAGCAATTGATAAAAGGATAAAAAAGGTAAATGTACACAATGGACTATAATTTCAGCCATAAAAAAAATAAACTCTTGCCATTTATGGCAAAATGGATGGAATCAGAGATCATTATTTTAAGTAAAATAACCTACTCACAAAAATACAAGTGCCACATTATCTTAATTATATGTGGGAATGTAAAAATGATCACCTAAAATTCGAGAATAGTGGTTATCTAAGACTAGGTACAGGACTGGGGAAGATAGAGAAAGGCAGATCTATGTATACTGTTACAATTGTTGTTAGGTACGATGGAATCTGGTCCACCTCATAGAGACCCTATGTATAACAGAACAAAACACTCCCCAATTTTGTTCTAGGCTCACCATGGTTTTTATTTTTAAGCCCACTATTGTAGCTACTGTGTCAATTCATCTAGTTGAGGGTTTTCCTTTTACGCTGACGTGCCACTCTCCCAAACATGATGTCCTTCTCCAGGTACTGGTCCCTCCTGACAACATTTCCAATTAGATAGGAGTAAATAGTCCTGGTATGCTGTTACACAGTATGGTGACAATATAAGAAAGGAATGTCATACACATTTCAAAAAGTGAAAAGATTTTGAAAAAAGAAATAAAAGAGATATATTTAATCTGATTTAAACATTATGTGATGCACACATGTATCAAAATATTGCAAGGTACCCCAAAATGTGTAAAACTTTTAGGCTTTCCTTTATCAGTTAGATAAATAAGTGATTTTTTAAAACTACAAAAAATCAAACACAAAGACAAAATCCTTAAAAAAATCAGCAACCCATCCAAAAACTTTTAAACTTATTAAACTGCAAAGGTAAGTATTACTCATGGCTTCTCCTTACAAACCATGCAAGGAAGAAAATATTGAAATGACAAAATGCTGAGAAATAAATCACTAAACTAGTATTGTGTCTACAGTCATACCACCCTGAAGTTAAGCAGGGTGGGCTAGGTTAGTCCTTGATGTGAGACCACCTGGGAATACTAGGTGCTGTAGGCTTGGGAGGACCAGCAGTTCATTCTCGAAACAATCACCCATTGAAAACCTAGAAAATAGCAGAGAAGGACTGACATAGTGTCAAGCATGGCACAGTATTGGGCACAGTATTGGGTAATAATTCTTTTTGTTGTACATAGAGTTGCTATGAGTTAGACTTGATTTGACAGCACCTAACAACAAAATTATTTTTTATAGGAAATTTTTAATGTACACCTTAATGTGATTCCTTCTTATAAGCTTTTCATTGTGACTTTCCCATAGACTCATTTTCTTGTACATTATACATATAAGTTCCCCCTTACCATTTTGGGCACTTCCTCCCCCATCCAACCCCCGCACCAAAGACTTCTCTTCCATTTGCTTGTCTTTTTATGGTAATATTTTTCTATATATCCTTGGGTTCCAGTTCTAAGATAGAAACTTTTTCTGTAGTGAACTTTCTTTTCACATTGTCAGAATTATTACATGAATTTTCTAGACCATCAATAATAATACCATTCTTTGCATCTTTTACTATGTTCCAACCTCTGCATAGGATATTTTCCTTCTTATAATTTTGATTCAGCTCCCAAATATGAGTGAGAACATGTGGTATTTCTCTTTCTGATCTTGTGTTCTTCACGTAAAATAATTTTCTCCAAGTCCATTCATTTTGCTGCAAATGACATAATTTCATTTTTTGATTGCTGAGTAGTATTCCATTGTGTAATTGAACCACAGATTTTTAATCCATTCTTCTACTGATGGGCACTTTGGTTGATTCCATATCCTTGCTATTGTGAAAAGTGCTGCATTGAACATGGAGGTGCAGGTGTCTCGGTGGTATGATGATATATCTCCCTCTGCATAAATTCCCAACAGGGTTATAGCTGGGTCATATAGTAGACCAATTTTTAGTTGTTTAAGATACCTCCATATTGAGTTCCACAGTGGTTGGACCAATTTACAGATCCACCAGCAATGTAAGAGTGTTCCCTTTTCTCTGCAACCTTGCCAGCATTTGTTGTTATTTGTTTTATTGATCTTGCCCATTCTTACTGGTGTAAGGTGAAATCTCAGAGTTGTTTTAAATTGCATTTCCCAAATGGCTAAGGATATAAAGCATTTTTTCATGTGTTTCCTGGCCTTACAGGCCTCTTCATTTGAAAACTGTCTATTCAGTTCCTTTGCCCATTTGTGTATTGGGTTATTTGTCTTCTTGGAAATTTTTTCTTAAGTTCTTTATAAATTCTGGTAATTAGACCTTTGTCTGATGTATAGGATGCAAAATTTTTTCCCATTCAGTGGGTGCTTCCTTGACTCTGTTAATTGTTTCTTTTGCTGTACAGAAGCTTTCTAGTTTCATGTAACACCATTTGTCTATTCTTGTTGCAATTTCTTGAGCAATTGGAGTCCTATTAAGGAAATCCTTTCCTATGCCTATATGATGGAATGTATTGCCTAAATTGTTTTCAATTATTTTTAAAGTTTCTAGTTTTATGTTGAAGTCCTTCATACATTTTGAGTTAACTCTCCTGCATATTGAGAGATGTGGGTCAGTTTTCATTTTTCTGCAAGCAGATGTCCATGTTTCCCAACACCATATATTGAAAAGGCTATCCTTTTTCCGTTTTACTTGTTTTGCTCCTTTGTCAAAAATAAAGTGGCTTTAGGTGTTTTGAGGTATATCTGGGTCTTCTATTCTGTTCCACAAGTGTTTAGGCCTATTTTTGTGATAGTACCAAGCTGTTTTTGCTGCCACTTGCCCTATAGTATAGCTTGAATTCAGGGATTGTGATTTCACCTGCATTAATTTTGCAGCTTAAGAGTGTTTTGGCTGTACGTGGTCTTTTGTGATTCCATATGATTCCATATGGATCATTTTTTCTATTTCTGTAAAGTCAGCCAGTGGAATTTTAATGGGAATTACATTAATTCTATAAATTGCTTTTGGTAGGATAGCCATTTTTACTATATTAATTCTCCCTATCCAAGAGCAGGGAAAGTCCTTCAATTTTTCAGTGTCCTCTGCCACTTCTTTCTTTAATATTTTGAAATTTTCCTTGTAGAGATCTGAAGGGTCTTTGGTTAGATTGATTCCAAGGTATTTAATTTTCTGGTGGGCAATCATGAAAAGTATTTTTCTGAAATTTCCTTCCTTTCCTTTTTACAGTTGGTGTAAAGAAAAGGTATTGATTTTTGTGCGTTGATTTTATATCCTGCCACCTTGGTGAAGAGGTTGATTAGATCTAAAAGTTTTCTGCATGATGTTTTGGAGTCTTTCAGGTATAGGATCATATCCTCTGTTAATAAGGATAATTTGACCTCTGCGTTGCCAATCTGCATCCCTCTGATTTCTTTCTCTTCTCTGATTGCCCTGGAGAGGCCTTAAATTACTATGTTAAATAGAATAAGAGAGAGAGAGGACATTCTTGCCTTGTTCTAGATATAAGAGGAAATGGTTTCAGTTTTTCTCCATTTAATATAATGTTGGCTGTAGGTTTGTCATAGATGGCTTTTATAATGTTAAGGTATTTGCCTGTTATACCTATCTTCTCCAGCGTTTTTATCATGAAATGTTGTTGCACTTTGTTGAAGGCCTTTCCAGCATCAATTGAGATGATCATGTGGTTTTTGTTTGTCATTTTCTTGATATGTTGGATTACATCAATTAATTTCCATATGTTGAACCAGCCTTGCATCTGTGGAATAAATCCCACTTGGTCATGGTGAATAATCTTTTGAATATGTTGCTAGATTCAGTTTGCCAGAATTTTGTTAAAAATTTTCGCATCTGTATTCATAAGGGAGATGGGTCTATAATTCTCTATCTTAGATGAATCTTTTCCTGGTTTAGGTATCAGGGTGATGGTAACTTCCTAGAATGAATTTGGGAGTGTTCCCTCCTTTCTACTTTTTGGAATAATTTGAGGAAGACAGGTATTATATCTTCTTCAAAAGTTTGGTAAAATTCTGCTGTGAACCCATCAGGACCTGGGCTCTTCTTTGTTGGGAAACTGTTTATTACCTTTTCTTTTTCTGTATATGTAATGGCCTTGTTTAGGTCAGTTATGTCTTTTGGGGTTAGTCTTGGTAAATCATATGTGTTAATAAATTCATCCATTTCTTCTGTATTTTCATATTTTGGGGAATAAAATCTCTCATAATAAACCCTGATGATATTCTGTATTTCTTTGTAGTCAGTCATTATGGACCTATTTTCCTTTGCAGTCCTTACTATGTTAGTTTTTTCCTTTTTCTTTTTGATGAGATTGACCATAGGAGTGTCTATTTTATTAATCTTTTGAAAGAACCAGCTCTTAGTCTTATTAATTTTTTGAATTATCTCTTTAGATTCTAATTGATATATTTCTCCCTTTATTTTTGTAATTTCTTTTTGGAAGCTCCTTTTGGGATTGATTTGTTGTTGGATTTATAGTGTCTTAAGGTGCATCATTAGGTCATTTATTTGGCTCTTCTTTATCTTATTGATGAAGACAATGCTATGAACTTCCCTCTTAAAACTGCCTTTGCTGTGTCCCATATGTTTTGGTAGGATATGTTTTCATCATCATTTGATTGCAGGAATTTTTTAAATTCCATTTTGATTTCATCAACAACCCATTGGTCATTCAGCCATGTATTACTTAGTCTCCAGGAGTTTGTAAAATTTCTGGAATTATTCTTGCTCTTGAGCTCCAGTTTTTCTTGATTGTGATCTGATAAGGAACAAGGAACAATTTCTACTTTTTGTATTTGTTGAGGGAATTCTTATGGACTAGCATGTGATCTATCTTAGAAAATGTTCCATGTCAAGCTGAGAAGAATGTGTATTCCTCATTGTGTGGATGAAATATTCTGCATATATCTGTGAGATCCAGTTGGTTTAGGGTGGAGATTAGATTCGATGTTTCTTGGTTGATTTTTCATTTTGATGACCTGTCTCTTGAAAAAACTGGGGTATTGAAGTCTCCCATTATTATTGTTTCTTGTCTAATAAAGTTCTTTATATACCATAAAGTTTGTCTTATAAAGCTAGGTGATCCTGTGATTAGGGCATAAATATTTAGAAGCATTATTTGTTCCTGATTGATTGTTCCTTTTATTAAAATGTGTCCTTCTTTGTGTCTTCTAATTAGTTTTGGATTGAAATTTAATCTATCTGATATTAGAATTGGAATGCCTCCTTTTTGTTCTCCCTCTGCTTGGTATATTGTTTTCCAGCCCTTAATTCTCAGTCTATTGCAGTCTTTGTGAGTTAGATGAGTTTCTTGGATACTACATATTGAAGGTTTATGTTTTTTCATCCAATTAGCCAATGTCTGTCTCTTAATTGGTCAGTTAAGTCCATTTACATTAGTAGTGATTATTGAGTAGTATCTATTGTTATGCTTCCAATCATTATATGTTACTAGTTTATGAATCATGGTTGCTTTGTTCCTTTCTTGGATTGCATTCATCTCAGCTAACCAAATCTTTGGTTTCCTATATAGGGTTGTCTTATCTCTCCTGGATGTGGTAATTGATATAAAATCCTCTGTAGGGCTAGTTTGGTGGTTGCAAATCACTTGAATGAATCAATATCATGAAATGTATTTTACTCCTCTTCTATTTTCAAAGAGAATTCCGCTTAATATAGTAATCTTGGTTGTAGATTTTTTTTTTTTTAGGATCTGAATCACCTGTGTCTAAGTCTTTTTAGCTTTCAATGTTGATGTGGAGCAGTCTGCAGTAATTTTAATAGGTTTTTCTTTAAATGTAGTATGTGGTTTCTGCCTTGCTGCTTCCAGGATAGCCTCCCTGGTTTCCAATGAAAGCATTCAAGCTATAATATATCTTTGGGATGACCTTTTTTGACCTACTCTGGATGGGGTCCTGAATGTTTCAGTTGTGTATGTATCCATATCCTGGATTATCTCTGGGAAGTTTTCCCTGAGCATATCATATACTAGATTTTCTAGACCTCTGGTGGATCTTTTCTCTCCTTCAGGGACACATGAATTCTTAATTTTAATTCTGTCTGAGGTTTCCTGGAAATCATTTTTAAAATTCCTTCATCATTGTTTCCGTTTCTGACTGTATGTATTTAAATTCTTGGATGGTGTCTTCAGAATCGGAGATCCTTAGTTCAGATTCATCCAGTCTTGACAAGAAGGATTCTATTGCAGAATTCAAATCATTTAGTTTAGTTTGCATGTCAATGATTGTTGCTTAATTTTTCCTAATCATTTCTAGCTGGGAGGATAGAACAGACTCCAGGTGAAATATCATCTTTTCAAGGATTTCAAGGGTACTGGTCATATTCATTTTGATTTCTCTTAGCTTATTTATAACCATAACTCTGAATTCCAATTCAGAGATCTCTAGGGGTTGAGATTCATTGGAGGAATTTGTTGTAAAGAAAATTTGATTTTCTTTATTCTTCATTTATCAGCATGAATGAAAAGTAACATCAATTCCCCAAATCAGAGATCTCTGCCCCAAAGCCTACAATGTGGAGGGAATATGGCTGCTATCATGGATCTTTATTGTAGGGCTTTCTGTCCACTTGGGAGTCCACTTGGGAGATCCAGATCCCATTGTGGTCTCACCCCTCCCCATCTGCAGCAGGCAGGATGATGTCCAACCACCCGGGGTGAATCTGTAGCAAGTCTGGCCATGAACAGCAGTTGTGCTGGAAACTGCCCTGGGACAAAGTACACAGCTGTGTGCTATTTGCAGAACTGAGGCTGCACTCTGCCCACATGGGACTCAGTTGCCTTCACAGACCCCATCCTACTCCACAGTGCAGTGGGACAACATAGAATTGCCTCCAGTGTGTCTGGGGTCCAGGTGCATGTGTGCCTCTATGTCTGCAAAAATCGAGTCCCCACAACTGCTCTGCTACAACAGGAGGGAAGGAGCTGAACCAAGGCTCTGGTCATGATCCACTGGTGCATGCTTTGCAGGCCCTTCTGAATTAACTTCACACACCCACTTCAGGATGGATGGGATGATAATGTATCACCTCTCATGGATCTGATGCCCACACTCTTGCATGAGGGTCCTGCACCAGCCCAGCAACTCCAGCTGCACAGCAGGCACCGCTAGGGATGGCGATTCTGTGTGCCACCTCAAACTGACTCACCTGGAGCTTATAATCTGTGTCCCATGGGCAGGGTGCCTGTGTGATGCCAAGGCTATTGGGTCTTGGCCCCCATGGGTGTGTGCCCAAAGTCCCCTCCGAGTCTCTGGGATCCTATCTGCTGTCTGTGAAATGGTGAAATGGCAACCCAGCTGCTGTCCTCTGTGTAGGTCCTCCAGAGCCAGATCTGCGATTTTGATGTTCGTCTGTTTCTTTCCACTGTCTCCCAATCTAAACTATCATTATTTCTATCTGGTCGATGTGAGCTCCAAACCACTAATCAAGGCTTCCCTCTATTCCGTTACAGAAAGCATGTGCTATCTGTCCCTCATCTTCTCCCCTGTTCTTATTCTTAAGAAACAGAATTGGGGAGCATTTCTTCCATCCATTGTTGGATAGATTTAGAGGGTAGCTCCTCCATCCTCACGCCTCAATTTATATGTCAGGACTGATGGCCGAGGGGAGACTGTCCCCAGAAAGAACATAGACTCCTGCTTGGATGAGATCCCTAACAACAAAATTCTGTGATTTATGAAAGCAAAAGAGAAATGGAGCTTTTCCTAGACAAAACAACAACAACAATAATAATAATAATAATTTAAGGAAGTTGCTATCAGCATGCCTTTCTTGTATGAAATGTTGGAAAAGATTCTTTAAAACTTAAAGGGCCTGCAGCTGTACCACTGTGGCTTCTGACCATGTCAGATTTCAGAAGCTAAGCAAGATGGGGCTTGGTTAGCACTTGGATTGGAGACTGCCTGGGAACACCAGGTGCTATAGCCTTGGGAAAAGGACCTGACAGCCTACTACTTCCTGAAAAAAAAATCAGCTATTGAAAATCTGTGAATAGCAGAGAAGCACTACAAATACTGTTTCACTTGTTGTACACAGAGTCTCTATGAGTCAGACACCGACTCCATGGCACTTAACAACAAAAAATAATAGTAAAGGAATAGTATTGGGGAAGACATAATCAATGGTTTAAAATTTTTAAATTTCTTTATTCTTAATTTATCAGCATGGACAAAAAGTAGCATCAATCAAAGAAAATGACTGGACATACAGTATGATAAAATCTGGTTCCAAATAATAATGATAAACATAGTAGTTGGAAAAATATATTTAAATATATATACATACATATATATATATATATATATATATATATATATATATATATATATAGGGAGAGAGAGAGAGAGAGAGAGAGAGAGACATAGAAAATATTATAAATATTTAGAGTGAATGCTTCTGCCAAGTGTCATTGAATGGGAAGTCACAGATCTTCAATATAGGAAGCAGCACCTTGATACTTAATAGTGTGTGACAAGTTTCCACTTGTTCCATGCAATCAGTCACCTGTGAGCTGTGCTTGAGGGAAGAATGGCTTGAGAAATGAGCAAAGGGTTTCACCCTCCATCATGACAATGCTCCATGTCATGCACCACTTCTGGTGTGCAATTTCTGTCATATAACAACATGATGTGTCTTCATCCACCTTATTCACTGTATCTGTCACCCTGTGTTTCTGGCTCTTCCCCAAAGTCAAAATGAACATGAAAGATAAAGTTTTGTATTGATTTGGTACATTGAAGTAACCATGACAGTGCAACTAAAAACAACCCAGGAAAGGGAATTCCATAACTCTTTCAGAAAGTTGCCAGTATGATAAGATTTTTGTGGTTGTTGTTGTGATCTACTACTTTCTTTTACCTCTTTGTCTGCCTCTCCTTTATATTTCAGGCTATTATTATTTTTACTTTCATCCTAAATAATTTGTAACAAGAACAAATAATTTGTAGTTAATTGCTGACCCTATATTCTCACCATTTTCTGTGCTATAGATAGTGGTGGTACAGTGTTTTGTTGTTAGGTGCCCTCGAGTCAGTGTCCAACTCATGGCAACTCTATGTACAACAGGAAAAACACTCTTGTCAGTGCTTCTCTGCTATTCATAGGGCTTTCAATGGCATGTTGCTGTTTGGAAGTGGGTTGCTGGGTTCTTCTTCCAAGCCTATAGCACCTGGTGTTCCCAAGCGGTCTCCCATCCAAGGACTAACCAGGCCGACCCTGCTTAGCTTCTGAGATCTGATGAGGCCACAGTGCTATGGCTGCAGGCATGATGAGTTTAGTGTGTTTGAACTTAAGGGAAGTATTTTGAGGGGGATGAATGACAGTGTATCTTTTACTGTAATATTTCTTTAATTTAAACATTCACCCTATTTTTTATCATACTTTGCATGCCTGCTTATGTTCAGTTGAAATGAATGATGACACAGGATAACTGAAGCAGCTCAATGGTAGAGCACTCAGCTAGAACACATGAGGCCCTGGGTTCAATCCTCCAGTACAGCCAAAAAACGAAATGTGCTGTTACCATGCAATCCAGCAAGAATGCCACATACTATGTACCCAAACAAGTTGTACATTGCAATGACACATAAACCTACACATAGATATTTATAGCAGTTTAATCATAATTGCAAAATTTGGAGACAGTCAAGATTACTCTTAGTAGGTGAGTGAATAAATAAAATACATCCAGACAATGAATTATTCATCAGTGGTAAAAAGAAAAGAAGTATCAGATCATGAAGACATGGAAGAAACAGAAATGCCTATCACTTACTGAAAGAAGTCAATCTTTAAAAAACTACGTACTGTATGATTACAACTATGTGACATTCTGGAAATGGCAAAACTATGGACCAGTGAAAAGATCAGAGATGGTCATCACTTTAGGGAGACAAGCAGATGAGTAGGTGGAAACCAGAGAATTTTTAGGGCCATGAAAATAATTTGTATGATATTATAGTGGTGAGTACACATAATTAATGATTTTTCCAAATCTATGAAATGTACAATATCAAGAGTGAGCCATAACATAAGCTATAAACTTGAGATGATAAAGATGTGGAATGTAACCTTACTAGTCATGATAAGTATGTCACTAAGTTATGAGGTATAATCAATCCTATTTATTATAGGAGAATCTGTGTAAGTAAAGGAATTGGGGGCATATGAGGTATATCTATATTTTTTGCTCAATTTTGTCATGAGCCTAAATCTGTTATAAACACAGACTACTTAAAAAAAAACAGTAAGAGGTTAATGAACAGGACTAGGGGCAAATTATAAATGTGTGGTAAGGCAGAGTTTTCACTCTATACAAAGAAATGATGAAAATCTAATTGACTAATATGTTTTTTATCCTTGTCACTTAGTCATACTGTAAATGATCAACTGTTTAGGATAATAGAGAAATTTCAGATACTAGATGATAAACTGGAATAAATGACATTTAAAAATCTCACTCTGCACTCTGACTTAATGATGGTGGAATCATTATTTAATGAAGTTTCAAATTCATCTTTATAGAGTTAACAAGAAATTTCCCATCCATCAAATAGTTGTTAGTTTAGTTAGTTGTACATGATTTGACTTAATAAATATGTCATAATTGGAAACAATTTTTTCTCTCTTAAATGATACTTCCATTGAAGACTATGACATATGTATGTTATCAAAACAATCTTACTTCATAAAATTAATATTCACTAATTCAAAAATTTTAAAAATAAATGATTATTTCAGAAAACAATAGAGCAAAAAGAACTGAAGGACTTCAATGGAAATAACTTGCAAGCAAGCTAAAAAGACAACCATTGAACATGAAATGATGATAAGGGGGGCTGGGAAGTCCACAAACAGTAAATAGTAGCATTAAAGAAAATACCATTAAAGAGAAAGAACAGATTAACACTGAAATGGGAAAACTATCAAAAGAGAAAGAATATAACACAAAAGAAAAGCAGCTTACATGAAGTTACTGGAATATGTCAAAAAAAATCCTGGAAATGCAAGAATAATAAAAGACCGTGTGCTATATTTGAGCTCACATAGAATTTACTTGGTCACCATAAAAGGAAACAATTTTGACAGCTCTAAATATTCGTAGTCTGAAAAGGCAAGGGTGGCCTCAGTGGAAAATTACAACAGAAGCTCCAAGGACAATGATACACATAATATCTTCATAAACAAATAAAGCTACACAAAACATAAAGAGAAAAGGTCAATATTCAAGCAAATAGGATGGAGGACACTGCTTAGTACAAAAGGAGTACAGTGAGAATAGTGATAATAAAGAAGAGGATATATGTTCTCCTTCCATCCAGAGTTGCACACACAGGAACAATATGCTATCCTATTTAAACTATATTCTTAATTATGGATTATCCTTGATTATCTAGCTAAGGCAGAGAAATGTAACCATCTTCTCATCATAATAAAGTCAAATTCCATTTTAGGTCCTTAAATTTTGAGGGTGATTCCAATTCCTCAAGCAAGTTTGTAGCTATTAGGTGGTGCTGGGTTGGGTCAAACTCATGGTGACCCTATAATTAACAGAACAAAACACTACCAGACACCGTGCCATGCACATGATCATATTTTATTTTTGAGCACATTGTTGCTAACACTGTATTTCTTCTCACTTTGAGTCATGCCACATGAGCAAATGGAGGTCCCTGGGGCTTAACTCCATTCCTATTATTAAGCTCATCTCTAATTTGAGGAGGCAACTCTTCCCCAGTTTCTTGAATGTTGGAAGCCTGGGAGGCTCATTTTCCAGCACTATAGTTGACACTGCTTCTCAGCTTTTCATAGGGTTTTCAATGGCTAACAGTTTCAGGATTGGGCTACTGGGTCCTTCTCCCTGGTCTATCTTAGTCTGGAAGATTATCTGGAACCTGTCCACTATGGGTGGCCCTGTTAGTATCTGAAATACCAGTGGCATAGCTTTCAGCATCACAGCAACATGTATGTCCCTGCAGAACAAGCCAATAGACATGTGGGAGTCAAGCAAGTTTACTGCTATAAAAATTATAGTATAACTATCAACTATTAAAACAAGGGTAAAATCACTACTCCTTTTTCTGTTATTATGGGCCTCCACTTAAGTGTCAAACAAAAAGTGAGTGCTTAGAAGAATGTGTGTTTCACACTGAACAAAAATAACAACATAGAAAATTCTTTACTATACATGGGGAAACCCCCCCCCAAAAAAAAAGAAAAAAGAAAAAGAAAAAACAAAACCAGGGGTTGCTATACTGATATCTTGCCAAAGTTAACTTCAGCAAAAAATTAATCATAAGAGACAAAGAAGGTCACTACATAACAATTATAAACATTTATTCACCTACATTTTTGCACCTAAATTAATAAAATGAACATTATTGGCTATAAAGGTGCAAATGCGCCCAGCTGCAATAATAATGGGTGACTTCAATACCCCACTGTCACCAAGACAGAGATCATTCAAATAAGAAATCAACAAAGAAACTCTGGAGTAAAATTCATAGACCAACTGGCATTAACAGATATCTACAGAATATTTTACCCAACAGATGCAGATTATATATTCTTCTCAGTACCACATGGAACTTTTTCTACAAGAGACCACATTCTATCTCACAAAACTGGCCTTAGCAAGTACAAAAAATTAAAATCACTTCTTGCATCCTTTCAGAAAATAATGGAATAAAGCTACAATGGAAGAAATTAATAGTATGAGAAGTTACAAAAATATTACAAATACATGGAAATTGAACAACACACTTTTGAAAGACCAATTGAAGAAATTAGGGAGATAACTTACAAATTTTCAGAATCAAATGTAAATGAAAACACAATCTACCAGAACATTTGATACAGCATAGCTATGAGTGCTTAGATCAGAAAATCAGAGAAAGCTCAAATAAATAATTTAATAATATACCTTAAGACATAAGAAAAACAGCAACAAGCTAATCTCAAAAATAGTGGACAGAAATAATGAATATCAAAAAAGAAATCAATGAAGATTAAAAGAACAATGGAGAACAATGAAGATTAAAAGAACAAAGGAGAACAATGGAGATTAAAAGAATAATGCAATGAATCAAAGAGACTAAAAGTTGGTTGTTTTAAAAGATAAACAAGATGGACTAACCCTTATCTGAACTATCCAAAAGAAAAAGAAGTTACAAACTAACAAAATGAGAGATAAAAAGGAGTCATTATAACACATACCAGTGAAATAGAGAGGCTCATCGAGAATTAATTCAATAAATTTTACTCCCTCCAAAATAGGAAAATATAGAAGAAATCAATAAATTCCTTAACAGACATGACCTATCAAAATTAAATCTAGAGGATATGAGTAATTTGAACAGACATGTAACATGTAACAAAATTGAAACACTAGTAAAGAACCTCCCAACAAAGAGAAACACAGGTCTTGAGGAGTTCACAGACAATTCCACTAAATCTTTAAGGAAAAACTAATACATTTCTCATCAAACTCTTCCATAAAATAGAAAAGGGAGGCATATTCCCAAACTCATTTTATAAAACCAAAATCATCCTGGTAACAAAATCAGATACAGGCACAACAAAATGGAAATTATAGACTAGTTTCTCCGATGAACATGTTGTTGTTGTTGTTGTTGTTGTTGTTGTTGTTAGGTGCCGTTGAGTCGGTATCCGACTCATAGCGACCCCCATAGGGTTTTCAATGGCTGAATGTTTCAGGATTGCCTTGGGAGTGGATTGCCAGGTCCTTCTCCCATTTATGCGGTGCTGGGAATTGAACTCGGGGCCTCAGAGACTGCAGCGCAGCGCTCTACCCGCTGAGCTAAATCCCAGCCCCCTGATGAACATAGACCCCAAAATTCTCAATAGAATAATTGCAAACAGAATAGAGCAACACATAAAATAGATTATACATTACAATCAAGTGGATTTCATTCCACAGATGCAAGTTTCTTTTAATGAACTTAAATCAATAAATGTAATACAATGCATCAACATACTCTGAGACAGAAATAATATGATCATCTCAATAGCCTTTGACAGAGTTAAACATCACTTCATGAAAAAGTCCTGAAGAAACTGGGAATAGAAAGAACATACCTCAGCATCATAAAGGTTACATATGACAAACTTATAACAAACCTTATAATAAATGTGGAAAAACTGAAAACATTTCCTCTTATATGTGGAATGAGGTAATGAAGTCTACTTTCTCCACTCTTATTCAATATATTGATTGAAGTTTTAACCACAGCAATAAGGCAAGAGAAAGAAATAAAAGATATACAAACAGGGAATAAAGAGTAAAATTATCCCTACTTGCAGACAACATGATCTTATATTTAAAAGACCCCAAAGACTCCACAAAAAACTCTAAGCTCTTATAAGTACCTTTGGCAAAGTGACAGAATACAAAAATCAATATTCAGAAATCATTCCACTTCTATACATTAATTATGAACATGATGAGAAAGAAACCAAAACAACAGTCCCATTCATATGTGTCACAAAAATTCTAGGAATAAATCTAATCAAGGAACCTAAAGAGTATACAATGAAAAATGCAAAACATTAAAGAAAGAAATTGAAGATGACACTAGAAGATGGAAAGACCTACCTTGTTCATGGACCAGAAGAATTAATATTATAAAAAGAGATACACCATCAAATACAATCTACAGGTCCAATGCAATCCTCATAAAAATTCCAATGTTGTACTTCACAGGAATAGAAAAAATCAATACTAAAATTTATATGGCAGCAGAATAGCCTCTGAATAGCTAAATCAATCCTAAGAAGAAAGAGCAATGAAAGAGAAAATACAATATTTGATATCAAATGGTATTAGAGTGCCATAGTAACAAAAATAGATTGGAAATGGCACAAGAATAGGCAAGATAAATAGTATAGAACAGAGGACACAGAAATAAATCCATGTAGGTATAGCCACCTGGTCTCTGACAAGGATGCCAAAACAAACATTAGAGAAAATAATAGCCTCTTCAACAAATGGTGTAGGAAAAGTAGATATCCACATTTTGAAGAATGTAAGTAGATCTATGTCTACTAATTTGTACAAAAACCCATTCAAATGGATCAAAGATCTTAATGTAAAATTGGAAACTTTGAGACAACTAGAAGAAAATATAGGGAACAAACTTCAAAGGGACTCCAAAAATATAAGAAATAGTATCAAGAATTGCCAAATGAGCCGAGCACAGTGGCACAAGCCTGTGATTCCAGCAGCTTGGAAGGCAGAGGCAGGAGGATTGCAAGTTTGAGACCAGAGGCAGTCTGCATAATTTGGCAAGACCCTGTCTCAAAAAAGTAAAAAAATGGGCTCGGGGTGTAGCTCAGTTGTCCAGCACTTGCAGAGCACACAAGTGAGAAGCCCTGGGTTCAATCCTCAGTACTGAAAGAAAAAGAAAAAAATTGCCAAATGGTATTGCATGAAATTAAACAGCTTGTGCACAGAGAAGGAAACAATCAATTGGCTAAACTACCATATGGTATATACCTGGGTATATCCCCAAAGGAATCTAAGTTTTTATATTACAGATACACCTGTACTTCCATGTTCATTGTAACACTATTCACAATTTGGAAGATAAGGAATCATCCAACGTGTCCATCAACAGATAAATTGACTAAAAAATGTATTTCCAGGCATGCTGGCACATGCCTGTAATCCCAGACACCTGGGAAGTAGAAGCGAGAGATTATAAATTCAATGCCAGATGCAGCCTGTGTATTTTAGCAAGAGTCTGTCTCAAAAAAGTGCTTAAAAAATGGGCTCAGGGTGCAGCTCAGTGGCCCTGCATGAGGTCCTGGCTTCAACTCCCAAGTACCACAAAAAGAAAATGATATGTATACACAATGGAATATTACCTGGCTATGAAGAAGAATGAAATTATTTTGGCTTAAGGTTTGATTCCACAGACATCTGACCCCATTGCTTTGGGCCTGAAGCAAGAAAAGACATTGCAGAGAAGGCATGGTGGAACAGAGCTGTCCATTTCATAGTAGCCAGGAGTCAGGAAATAGTAACCAGAAGTGACCAAGGCTACACTTCCAAGGGTATGCTTGGAATATACACTTCTAAGGCAAACTTGCAGTGACCCACTTCCTCCAATTAGACCTCAATTTCCACAGTTCCATCACCTCCCTGTAGTCCATTCAAAGTTAGAATCCCTCAGTGGATTATACTGTTAATTAGGTCAGAACTCTCATGATCTAACAGTCTCTGAAAATGTCCTCATAGACACTGTCAGGTGTCTCTTTTCATCTGTTAGCCCTCACAGCTTAGTTTGTTTTGGCAGAAAGAAGTTTAAGTAATTTGAAGGAAGATATGAGATATTTTAGATCAGTACAAAATGGAAATGTAGAACTAATATGTTTTTTTCTTTATAATAAGGGGTAAGCCTGGAAGTTATAGTAGAGCACATTGTGAAAGCAACAATAGGACTGTACCTTTAGGACCAACATAAATTCATGCTCTACAGAGTACAGCAATGATGAGCTGGGTACACATGGATTCAGTTTTAACTGTTTCAATAGGAAAACTGTCAGGATCTATTAGTAGTTTCACTAATGCAAATTTTGAAAACCTGCTCCAGATGTTGATACAGGTTGACTGTATTATCAGATTCCATTACTTAGATTTTTGAGATATTTACTTTTGGTTTCCAATGTCCATGAACCTATATTTACTCATGTTATCTAACTGTTATTATCATTACCAAATTTTCAAATTATAATATAATTGTGATATCCATTACAGATGTATAAATATGGGTATATGTGTATATCTGGATGTAACTTTTATTTAATGAGCTTGTAATTTGTAAATGATTTCTGAAATCATGACTGTCATAATTCTCCTAACTCAAATTTTGGAGTGAAAATCCTCTATTCCTTGAGGCCAAAAGAACAAATCCTCTCTGAGTTAATATATTTTCCTCCTTGGTCCCTTATCTACCAAATGGGACTAACTTGTATAAACAAGTATTCTTTTTTATCATTGATCATTATTCTTTCACTAAATATGCAAAATCTCTGTGATTTGGGTTTAGATTAGATCTAATCAAAAACAAGGCAAGAACAGAGGTGATACTTTTGAGGCCTTATGAACTTATGTCTAGCTCTCTCTCTAACGTTTTCAGTGTTCACTTGTGGACACTAGACATATTGGGAAGTTGACCATTCAAATACAAACTATAAGTACAGGCTTCAAGGTCAGAATTGAAATTAGATATATTCTCTCTCTCTCTCTCTCTCTCTCTCTCTCTCTCTCTCTCTGTGTGTGTGTGTGTGTGTGTGTGTGTGTGTGAGTATTTATGTTCTTCTGAATTTCTGGGATTTGAGTTGCCATGGTGAGAAAAGAGGGTTCAAAGATTTGTCAAAAGGAAGAATTATATTAAAATCAGAAATAGGCGGAGTTCATTTCTCTTGTTTAAAATACTTCCTTTTATACCTGTTGTAGTAGTACATGCCTATAATCCCAGCAACTTGGAGGTGAAAGGAGGAGGATCTTCAGTTCAAGGTCAGTGGCAACCTGCATAATGCATTGAGATCCTGACTCAAAAATAAAAGAATAAAATATGGGTCAGAAATGTGGCCTAGAGACATAGCAATGGCAAAGTATGTGCAAAGGCGTGGATTCAATGCCCCCCAATACTATTTTTTCTTTTTACTTGAGTTGAGATTATTACCAACATTACTCCTGGATTGCTGACATTAATTAATATCAACAAACTTTCCTTCAATGAAAAGCCTATAATTTCTCCCTTACCTAGAACCCTAAATACCCTTGATAATCAAAAACAGAGTTCCTTGTATTGATAAGATGCCTTTTATACTGTATAACTATTCTGAGGGGATGTATTACAATCTCTTCTTGTCTTCAGAACAATGGAGATTTAAAACATAATGTTGCTGTGTGAAATAATACTTCTCTACATAGTGGCAGAACCAGAATGAGACATAACAAAAATGGTGGCATTTTTTTAATATTCTCATCAGCTGTTAACCAAATCAGAATACAGGGTATATGTACAACTCTGTCAATGTGAATAAAAATCCTATGGTCTAGCCTTCCTAATTCAAATCAAATCCAAATGATAAGAGACTAAGAGTGTGGGGTCATTCGAAGTCACTAGTTCAAGCAACTTTTTTCTTTTTGCAATTGATGAAGATTCAATGCAGTAATTTTGAGGTTACTACAGCTAGAAAGTGACACAGCTAAAAACTTAAGTAAGATTTTCCTGGTTTATATGTCACTGTCTGTTTTATGACGCCAGCTTCCCTCTATGAGCCCAAACAGTGTAATTACAGTCATCCAGCAGGTGGAGTTAGGTCACCTAATCTCCATTGAGACGCAAAGAAAACGCTTAGAGCATACTGATGAATTGGAATAGCCTGCCTGTACTGAGAGAAATGCCAAAGTTCCAGGAAAGTTTAAATCATTCTTTCTCCTCTTGTACTGATTGAAAAATCTATGATAATTTTGATTATCCACACTAAAATATTTTTTCAGGGTTTCCAAGCTAGCCTTTATTTTCTGTTCTGTCAGAGTAAAGAACAGGAATAGAGGTATTTCTTGACTCTGATAAATCCTGAGTCATTCCTTTTTCCCCAAAGATCCATTTCATATCTGCCTAAAACATAATGTCACCATAGATTCAGGAGCATGTAAGTGCAAATGGAGACATACTAGCATATAATGCAAAAGCAAATTCAAATATAGATTCATTCTTTCCAGCCAATCAACACATATCTTTCAGGGGGAGTCCAAAACATCTTAAAATTTATTTAACAAATTAATCCAAATGTCATTTTTGTAAGAGGTCTATTCTGGGGTGGGGTGGAATTATGTGTAAATAGTGATGTTGGTGGCTGAGAGTAGGATGGTTTTGTTGTTGTTTGTTTGTTTGCATTACTAGGGAGTTGAATCCAGGGCTTCATGCATGCTAGGCAAGTGCTCTACCACTGAGCTGTGCCCCAGCTCCATTGTTAATATTTATTTTGAGACAGGTCCTACTAACTTGCACAGGCTGCCTCTGGCCTCAAATCTGTGATTTCCTGCTTCAGCCCCCTGAGTCATTGGGATGACAGACATGTATCACGGTGTCCAGCTCCAATAGAATTTGTATACATTACAGAATAAATATGCCTGCAGCTGTAGCCCTGTGGCATCAGATCCCATCAGATCTCGGAAGCTAAGCAGGGTTGGGCCTGGTTAGTACCTGGATGGGATACCACCTGGGAACACCAGAAGCTGTAGGCTTGGGAGAAGGACCTGGCAACCCCCTCCCAAAAAGCAATCTGCCATTGAAAACCCTATGCACAGCAGAGAAGCACTGACAATAGTGTTTCCCCTGTTGTACAGAGGGTCACTATGAGTCGGATACTGACTCGACGGCACCTAACAACAACAACAGAGTAAATAAGATACAGATGCCTTGTAAAGGTCATAGGTTTTGAATAAAAACATCTCCCAATTTTTTTTAAGAAGCAAATAACAAGCCTATGTGTTAGAAGTTTCTAATTTATTGCTTCTTCATCTTGAGGGTACTGTACAAGATGTTGTGTAAAATATGCCTGAGACCTAACCAGTCATCCTGTCCTGGGGATAAAAGGAAAGAAAAGAGATTTAATTATAGCACATAGAAAATCTTAGTTTAAATGCTTGTAGCTGCATTTTTAGCAGGGGTTCGTACATAATAATGACTGATCTTCTTTTGTTTTGTTTTGTTTTGTTTTGTTTTTTCCAGTGAGTAGGAGTGATAGCAAGTTAATGTATCATGCACATTAAGTCACACCTGTTTTTACTGAAGTTTTATTTCTCATGTTTACAAAGATGAGCTTAGGTGTGGAATACAGAGGCAATGAAGGAGATAATGTTGTCACATTATAAATAGATATTTTTCATAACACATGTATATTTCTTTTTTGGGGGGAGGGGTACCATGGAGTTGAATCCAGGACCTCACACATGCTTTTGCAGGTGCTTACCACTGAGCTGGGCTGGGGTTTAGCTCAACTGGTAGCATGCTGCTCTGCACTCTCTGAGGCTCTGGGTTCAATCCCTTGCACCACAAAAATGGGAGAAGGACATGGAAGCCCACTGCAGAAACAAACCCAAAACAATCAGCCATTGAAAACCCTATGAGGGTCACTATCAGTCAGAAACAACTCCACAGCATCTAACAACACCACCAACAACTGAGCAACACCCCCAGACCATTTTTTACTTTTTATTTTGAGACAGGGTCAGCCTACTTTTGGCCTAAAACTTTCAATCCTCCTTCCTCTGCCTCCCAAGTGTCTGGGGTTATAGGCGTGAGCCACTGCATCTGGCTCACATACACCTTATTTCTGTATATGCAAGTTATATAGAGAATATTTGGTCAGGAATTATCATTCCAACATTGCTCATTCTTTAGTGTAAGGCATTTCACTCATGCAGTGAGGAAGCCAGAGTCCTCTTATACTGATTAGAGTAGGAATTCATGTTTTGGTGCTGACATACAGAAAATCAGTGACATGGATAAACCCAATGGACCAGACCAAACAGCATATGAGAGAAAAATAAATGACAAAAACAATCCCTTTCATGTGGGGTTTTAGCCAGAAATGCCATTTAATTTCTTTTTTTTTTTCTTTTCTTTTCTTTTTTTTTTGTAGGGGGAGAGTCACATGTGCAATTGGTTTATCGGGTATATTAATCATACAAAACAATGGGTTGCACCATGACATTCTCATGTATGCATATAATGTACTTCATGTATATAAGTACATATAAAGTATATATGAAGTACATATAATGTATTTCATGTCCTTCTCCCATTTTTGTGGTGCAAGGGATTGAACCCAGAGCCTCAGAGAGTGCAGAGCAGCATGCTACCAGTTGAGCTAAACCCCAGCCCAGCTCAGTGGTAAGCACCTGCAAAAGCATGTGTGAGGTCCTGGATTCAACTCCACAGTACCCCTCTCCCCACCCCCCAAAAAAGAAATATATGTGTGTTATGAAACAAAATCTATTTATAGTGTGATATTCAACCCAGAATCTTTGGCATGGATAGGAGGAACAAAGTTCACATACCAAAATTTTAACAGAAATGAAAGATAATCAATCAGATTATGTTCTTTTCCATCTGAACCATTATACTTATGAGTTTTATATTTCAATAAAATCAAATAAGAAAAAATGGAATGATATAATTGAAGAAAAAGAGAAGATTCACTTACATACAGATCATAGTTTAAATAGAATTTAACCACGTTACCAACAAATGTTTTGGTCAGTCAACTGTTCTAAACTTCATGGCACAGAATTCCTCGTTTTCTTCCTGCTGCCATTTATTAGATATTTTCTTCATTTTTATCCAGGAAACTATTCAATAGAGCCTCTTTATGCCACAGTCCCACTGGATGATGAGAATTTCTTCCAAAATGTCCCTCCTGAAGCCTTATTTCACTCATCTTCTAGGTGCATGAGACAGGCTCCACTTTTAGTGAATTTTGAGAATGCTTTTAGCTGTTGGAAACTTTATGTCTAAAAAGCAATTAGATTAAAATTAAATGCATTGCAAAGTACACTAATGGCCCTTCAAAAGCATTCTTCAATAACAGTAAGAAGAAAAAAACCAATCTTTCCATTTCAGAAAAATTGTAATTTAGTGTATTCTATAGCTAGTTGAGGACTCTAGCACTTGGAACTGTCTTGGCTTAGTCTATTTTAGGCTGTTCTAACAGAATGCCACAAAATGAATAATTTATAGTGAACAGAAATTTATTTGGTTCACTGTTCCAGAGACCACAAAGTCCAAGATCTAGGGTCTGCATCTAGTGAAGACTTCCTTACTGTGTCCTTCCATGGCAGAAAACAGAAGAATAAGAGGGTGGGGGGGGCATGGAAAGAGAATAAGAGTCAACATTACTTTTCTAACAACCCCAATCTTCAATAATGACATGAATTCAACACTTTTCAACACTTGCATTAAGGATTAAGTGTCCAACATATGAACTTTGAAGGACACAGCCAAACCACAACTTACAGACTTAATATTGCTTTCATTTAGTGAAAATCGGCCGACGTAGCAAATGGGAAAATAGAGAGAGCATTTCTCACAATTTCACTTGTGTCCAATGGTAGTTTTTCAATCAACAGGTGTGGTCTTCTTGGTTTGTTCCTACAAGAATTTCTGGCTGCTTTCCAGATTACTCATAACCTGCACCTGCCAGACACCAAAGCCTTCTATCTACCCTTGAGAGTAAGAATGTTTTGACTCTTTTCTTCTTTTATGAGTTTCAATTTAAAATGTTTGTTTTATCCACACGGAAACCCAGACTTCTTTCAGAGAACAAACTCATTACCAGTGTCGGAACTTGCCAAACCTGCTGTTGGGTCTGGAACACACACAAGCTTACCTATCAGCTTCCACCCCCTCCCTTCACCCACCCACTTTCAACCTGTTTCCAACACAGACCCAACTTTCTCATAGAGATTTGGCAGGGACTTACTGTATACTTTGCTGTAGTTCAAACAGAGCAGAACAACAAACAAAGAGTCTTTTTCCACACATAACTGCCAGTGAGAACAACCATTCCCCTAATGGGCACACCCCAAAACCATAGGTAAAGAAGGTAGAATGAGAACAGGTTACTGCTGAAAAGCCCACATACTTACCACATTAAAAATTCCCTCTCTTGCTAAGTAGGTTCTTTGGGTATTGTATCCTTTCCTTTATCAAGAAAGTTTCCCATTTCAATGAAGCATATGATCAGATATTGGAAAATAAATACTATGAGGTAAAAAGAACAAGAGATAATGAAAATAGATTCAATAAGTAAACTTCAATTCTGCATTTAATACATGACCTCACAAAAATTTTCTACACTTTCACAGAGAACAGATGTCCAATGTGTTATGTTGTTCATTTTCCAAACCAAAACAGATCAATATAAGTGGGATTTACTCTTACAGCCTCTGGATAGAGTTGATCAGTACATTTTTTTTCTCCATTTCTTCCTTCTGGTGATTCCATCTTATAAAATTTCTCTAGCTTTTGACAAGCATTCTGAACTCAACTGGATAGCAGCTTCAGGTGAGTTCATCTGTCATAAGCATGCAAAGGCATTTTTGGGTCTTGTCTTCAGAAAAATATGATGCCAGAGTGATGGCACCATGTCAAGTTTTTCTGCCTTTTGCCTTCAAGTCCTTACCTTTGAACATACTCTTATTTGAGCAGGGAAAGGATTCTGCTAGATTTCAGTCTAGCTTTTCTTTTTATGAGTGGATCAGGTAACAAGGCATGCAATTGTCTTCCCAGCTGACACCCTCCATAATTATAACCAAGAACTCTAAAGATTTAGACATTTTTCATCTAGAGAAGGGAAAGACCCAAGAACTTGTGAATTTGTGTCAGATTGTGTCAGACCATATATATATATATATATATATATATATATATATATATATGAATGGAGAGATGTGATTACTGTTATTGCTTGTTATAAAATTTATCTGTCATCTATCTTCCATTGGAAATCAAGGTACTCAAATGACTTTTATGTTGGAAACTTAGATACAATGTAGTCTTCACATTAAGGAAAAAGCATTCATTAATTTCCAGGCACAGAAAGCTTTTCTGTGCATTGTTTGGGTGTTTCCGGCCCATGAAGTTATTTTAGACAATGCTAAGTCTTTTTGCTGGGAGAAGGACCTGGCAATCCACTCCCAAGGCAATCCCAAAACAGTCAGCCATTGAAAACCCTATGAGGGTTGCTGTGAGTTAGATACTGACTTGACGGCACCTAACAACAACAGGTTTTTTGGGGATAGAAGTAGTTTGGGAAAAGTTAAGTGACACAATTAAAAAAGAAAAAGTATCTATCTGTGTCTTTGAAAATACAAAAGAAAATCTGGTTGAACATTTGCACTGATCAATGTAAGAGTAATCAAATCAGGGCCACTAAGAAATGCCTTCTAGAAATTAAAATTTACCCATTTAGTTAAAGAGTGATTCTGTACCTGCAGAGCATAGTGACAAATTTAAACGGAATACATTTTCTTAATAAGATTTTGATAATTAGGCTGGAGAAATGTGGAAGTATGGAACGGTAAAGAGAGCTCATAGAAAAAAATAAAGCCTAGGAGAAGACATAAATACATCCATGAAGAGTAACACTTATGATATACTCTACCATTTGTAAAATGAAAATTAGAAATTTCTACAGGTTTCTCTGCTTTCATTGCACTTATTTAAAAACATTTCAAATCTAATAACTTAAATTTGTCAAACATTTTTCTAAATAATATAATTACATATCATCTGCATATATTATTTTACTCAGCTTCAAATTGATGTTATCACCAAAATGAAAATGCTGTAATGATATTAAAATACTGTTTGGACCTATCTACTTTCAAAAGAAA
>VMDO01028021.1:0-24518 GCA_007922755.1 Pedetes capensis
GAGATAAATCTTTTACTATCTTTTCAGTAAAATGATAATTGGCTTCTTATAATTTGCTTTTATTATGTTGAACTATATTCCTTTTAAATATAACTTATTCAGTGTTCTTTTCATTAAGGCTGTTGAATTTTTTAAATGTGTTTTCCACATCTATTGAAATGACCCAATTTTTTGTCCTATGTCTTCTGATGTAATGATTTGGATGTGTTGGATTGTCCTTACATACCTGAGCTTAATCCCATTTTATCATGATGTATGTCTTTTTAATGTGCTGTTCACCTTGGTTTGCTAATCCTTTGTTAAGGATTTTCTGTGTCTGTTTATCAAGGACATTAATTTTTACTTTTTTATTTGTTGTGTTCTTATTTGGTTTTGGTTTCCACATGATACTGGCCTTGTAGAATGTGTTTGTGAGATTTACTTCCTCTTATGTTTTCCTTTTGGTATCACGTAGTTCTTTGAATGTTTGCTAGAATTCAGCAGTGAAGCCTTCTGATCCTGAGGCCTCCTTTGATGAGAGGCTTTTTTATTCCTAATCCAATCTCATTACTTATTATTAGTATATTAAAGTTTTCTATTTCTGCATGATTCAGTAAGTTTTATGTGTCTAGGAATTTGTCAGTTTCTTCTAGGTTTTCAAAGTAGTTGGCATATAGTTTTTCATTATAATCTCTAATGATACTTTGAACTTTTATGGTGCATATATTTAGCCAAAAATATATTTTTTAAAAAGCATCACATAGTAGAATCTTTAGCCAAAAAACATATTGTCTATTTTGTAGTTGGAAAAATGATTATTTGCCAACAATAATATAGATGGAAAGGATATAAGAACTCCTAGCAAAATTTACATATTTTAGTCAAGAAAATTATTGTTCAGACACTAAGTTTAGACAATGTCAAAGCAGGGAGAAAACACCCTTCTATTTTTTCAAATTACATTGTCATAGAGTTTTCCAAATGACACTCTTTTAAAATCTCTCAATCTGTCCAACTATTTTCATAAATATAGAAGCATTTCTTGTGGTCAGAATTCTATGTTATATTAGGTATTTTAACTTCAATTTAAAACCAGGTGGACTTTTAATTATTAAAATAATACACATTTATTTTAGTTAACCTGAAAACTCTTGAAAATATTGAGAAGGAAATTTTAAAAAGCTCATAATTAAGACAGTTTGTTTTTCTTTCCATACCATGCACTGGGGAAATATTTCATACAAATTAAATGTACTTAATAGTCTAAGAAATTATAACAAAGGGAGATTCATTTATTTATCAAAAGAAGAGAGACAACATTTCTAAAAGAGAAAATATAAAAGTTAAGCTTCAATGTTCTTGAATACATAGAGGACCTCCACCCATTTCAGCAGCTAGGTAGAAGGCATGAATTTAAGATGAAGAACAAAGGATTATAAAACAAAGGTACTTTTAAACTTGTTTCATTGCTTCAGATCTCTAGTTTCCAGAAGACAACATTTCATAAAAACTTCCATGCCTTTTACAGTGGGAATATTTTAACACAGATTTATTTATAAGGCATGGAGGGATTTATAAATATGGCGTTTAGACTGTTATTTTAAGATGAATATATTGTGGTTGCTGCTTTCTTCCATTTTAGTTCAATGAATCTCTAAGTTCAATTACTCCAAATTTTGATTCACTATTTTAACATACAAGCTATGATTTTCTCAAAGACTGTATATAGGAAAGAAGGAAAAAAGACACAGAATATATTAAATCAATTAATGTTTTAGAATATTTCATGTATATTAGAGATCATTTAAAATTTTTGAATTTTAACTCTGATGAATTGTGGATGATGGAGACACAGTATTTCCAGCTTTTAATGTCAAAGATTTTAGTATTATTTAGCACAATTTTAAATATTTAAGAGTGATTATTTTTAACATTGTTCTTTTATGTACATTACCTTATTAATACACAGACAAATCATTTCATGTTTTTAAAATTTAATAAATTAAGATAATAACATACATAGTGTATAATAATAAAGTTGAATTTACAATAACTTGATATTTAAAGGTAGGATGCTAATGAAATCCAAGTATTGATTATGTACTATTGACTATGTTTGTATATATGTGTATTATCTATGTATATTAGTATATAATATAAATATCCTGATTTTACCGTTGAGAGCAAAACATGATATTTTCCTTTCTTTCTCCCATCACATTTTCTTATTGTCCTCTCCCCTTCTATTCTCTCCCTGTATATAGTCCCCCTTCTACTTTCATAATCTATTTGTAAAATATTGAATATACTGAAACTTAGAATCCACATATGAGAGAAAACATTCAATGTTTGTCATTCTGGGTCTGATTATTTCACTTAAAATGATGATCTCTAGTTCCTCCATTTTCCAGCAAATGTCATAATTTCATCCTTCTTTATAGCTGAATAAATCTCCATAGTGCATACATATTTCATAGAAATGATTACCAAGTAAGGAAATGCTGCTGTTATTGTTAGGTGCTATTGAGTCAAGTTAGACTGACAGCAACCCTATGTACATTGGAGCAAAACAGTCCCTGATTCTGTGCCAAGCACATGATCTTATTTATGTTTAAGTCCAGTGTCTTAAGAGAATCTTGAGAATCTTCCATTTTTTGTTGACCTGCCACTCTCCTAAACATGATGTTCTCAGAGGATTGGTCCCTCCTGACAACATGTCCAAAATATGTAAGATCCAGTCTAGCCAATCTTGCCTCCAAGGAGCAATCTGGTTGCACTTTTTCTAGGACAGATCTGTTAGAATTTTCTGCAGTCATTGGCATATTCAATATTCGTCTCCAGCACCATAACATGGACATCTTTTTGTTATTCTCTTGCTATGGGCTAATATACATTTGACATCACCAACGATGACCCTTGTTCCATGCCCTCTTCTGAATCCAGCTTGATTTTCCAGCAGTTCCTTGTCTATGTACTACTACAGTCATTTTTGAATAATCCCTAGCAAAAATTTGCTTGCACATGATAAAAGATTTTGTTCAATAATTTCCACATTCAGTTGGATCCCCTTTCTTGGGAATAGGCACAGGTATGGATCTCTTCCAGTCAGTTGGCCAGGTAGCTGTTTTCCATGTATCTTGACATAAAGTTAGCACCTCCAGGGTTGCATCTGTTTGCTGAAATACCTCTATTGGTATTCCATCAATTCCTCGAGCCTTATGTTTCACCAATTCCTTCAAGTCAGCCTTCACTTTGTTCCTCAATACCATTGGTTCCTGGTCACATGTGACTCTTGAAATGGTTGGCCATCTATCCATTCTATTTTGTATGACTCTGTGTATTTCTTTAATCTTCTTTTGATATTTCCTATGTAGTTTAATATTTTCCCTATAGAATCCTTCATTTTTGCCACTAGATACTTGAATTTTTTTCTTCAGTTCTTTAATACTGAGAGAAAGAGAGCATGTTTTTTTTTCCTTTTGCTTTTCTATCTCCAGCTCTTTGCACATGTCATTATAATATTTGATTATGTTTTCTTGAGCTCTCTTTTGAAATGCTGTTTAGTTCTTTTACTCCATCATGTCTTCTGTTTTCTTTATCTGATCAACTTTCAAGTGCAAGTTTCACACTCTCTTTTTACATGTAATTTGGTCCTTTCTTTTTTTCCTATCTTTTAAATAACCTTTTAATTTCCTTATTAGTGATGAGTTTGATGTCATGCTTCAAGTTATCTGGTCTTCGAACATTGCTGTCTAATGAATCAGACATCTTCCTGAGGTGGTTTCTGAACTCCGGGGGGATATACTCAAGATCATACCTTACCTCTCATGTACTTGTTCTAATTTTATTCAGTTTCAGTTTGAATCTGTGTATGAGCAGCTGATGACCTGATCCACAATCAGCACCTGGTCTTGTTCTGATATTTGATATTGAAATTTTCCTTTGTCTCTTTCCACAAAATGCAATTGATTTGGTTCCTGTATGTTCCATCTAGTGAACTCCATGAGTATAGGTGACATTTATGTGGGTGAAAAATATATTTGCAATGAAAAGGTCATTGGTCTGACAAAATTCTATCATTTCTGTCATGAAGGCAGTGTTTTCCAAGTACTGAGCCTTCTTCTTTGCTTCCAACTTTTGTATTCCAGTCATCAGTAATTATCAGTACTTACTGATTACATATTTGATCTAATTCATTTGTAACTTTAGTGATGGGTGCATAAAGGTGAATAGTAGTCTTATTAATTGGCCTTCCTTGTAGCTGAATGGATATTATACTATCACTGCCAGCATTGTGATTCAGGACAGATCTTGAGATGTCTTATTTAATGATGAATGCCAACCAATTTCTCTTTAATTTGTCTTTCCTGGCATAGTAGACCATATGATTATCTGATTCAAAATGGCTGATGCCAGGCCATTTTAGCTCACCCATATCTAGAATGTTGATGTTTATGTACTCCATTTCCCTTTTGATGAGATTCATACCACATACACTCCATTTTTCATTTAGTATTGGATGTTTACATTTGTTCTTCCTCATTTTGAGTTTTTCCACATAGATAAATGGAGGTCTCTGGGTCTTTCCTTTTGCTTTGCTTTGAAGAAGGAACTCTTCTCTAGTTATCTTTCGTGTGCCTTGCAACCTGGGGAGCTTATTTTCTGGTAATATATCTGACAGTGTTTCTCTGCTATTCCAAAGTTTTTCAATGGTAAATTGTTTTGGGAGTGGGCTACCAGGTCCTGCTCCCTAGTCTGTCTTAGTCTGGAAGCTCTGCTGAAATCTGTCCAGCTGGTATCTGAAATTCTGGTAACATTGCATTCAGCATCATAGCAACACACAAGCCTCTACAGTATGGCAAACTGACAGTCAATAGTGGAAGGAAACATAGCAATGGTAAAATGACTGATTTTACTACTGAATCTTTCGTAGTTATTCAGAGAGTATGACTTTTCACACTAGTAACTTGTATAAAATATGACACTGTTGAAGTAGAGAGCTTTGTCTATATGGTTTCGTGCTTCTGTCTCAACCTCAAAATGATTTAACTTGTTTAGAAAATGAGTTGAATTGGCTACTAAAAGAAATTGCACATAAATTTATTTGTAACTAAGAAAAAATATTTTCTACTTCAAAGGAAAAGAAAATTAACTAATATTATGGGGGAATTAATTTATTTTTAGGAAGAAAATAGTTTTTGAAATCATGCATCTTTTTAAATGTTGCCCAAGATAATACATTCCTAAGAAGTTTGTACTTTCTCACAATTTCTTATTATTTTGAAAGTCTTGGGGCAGTTAGATGAATTCATTCTTGCAGCTGTAGATGGCATCCCCTTCATTTATTTGAGTCTCTTGAAACCTCTTTTGTAAACTTTAATCCAAATCCAGTTATCAAAGCAATCTTACATGATCTAATAGCATGTGGTTTAAAACAGTGAGAAACAATCCTCTAGCACATTGCTGCATATGACAATCAGGTTCATACAACCACACAGGCCTTCAAACAAAATGAAGCATAAATCAGTGCAAGCTGTGGAAACAATAGTTTTCCAAATATTGTACTCTAGTGTCGACATAGTGCCACAACACAAAAACATAACAGCATTTGAATTAGACCACACTCAGGGTTTCAAACGAAAATATACACTGCTCCCCGGCACAGATGCCATCTCTCCTCCTGGTGTACACACATCTGCTGAGTTCCAAAATAGGTCTGTTTGGCTGGGAGGGGAAACAGTTATGGTATTACCATTAACTGTTTGATTTCAGTGAAGATCACACTAAACAGAAATTTTTACAGGATTTCTGGGGTGCCATTTTCTTATACTTATTTCTTAGTGATCTCACTACTCTTTAACATAGGGGCTGTCTTAAAATAATAAATGATTCAGACTTTCTTTTGATAATCTTCAGTGGCAATAGTGCTTCACATTTATAAACAAGTATGATGTTTTATATATAAGACATTCTGTGGTAGCTAACATTATTTACATTTTCAACCCAGGATACCTGAAGAATATTGTGAATGCAGTAAATTCATCTCTAACATATTTGGCCAACCACAATAAGAGCCAAACTTTTTCCTCTTCCTCTGCGCCTCCTACCTATTTGCTCATGAGCTACAACTACTGTCTAGGATGTAAGGCTTAGTGGGTTTTATTTATTGTTCATGATATTTATACATTTTTCTAGACACTTAAATATTCTTACCAAAAAATAAATGGCAGAAACATCCAGAGGCTACATTTCTGTCATATCATCATTTTATGCCTTAATCTTTGGAGAAGTAATGGTATTTAGGGGAAAGATGACAAGTCTAAAAGGTACACAGGATGGTATATGCTTGGCTACCTTTATATTTTCCATTTTCCTTACATTTATTGTGTCTAGAGATGGCATTTAAAACATGCCACTTATAATCTCTATTTATTAAAGTTGAATATGAATGCATATTCATACTGTGTACCTATTTATCATGGAAGGGCAAGAAGAAAAAGACTCAGTTTCCTCCTAAAGATTGCGCCAGTGATGAGTGGAGCAGCTGATTAAAAGAATAATATATTTTTAAATCCTGAGCTTCTCATACTCCATTTTCAGCAATTATTAACAACTGAAATTTATTGCACACTTACTGTGTGCCAGACATTATAGATACCATTAACCCTCCCACTTTACAGATGAGTCAGCCAAAGCATGGTTTTCCCAAGATTAAAAATACATAAAAATTATTATTAAAAATCAGTAGACTCTGATAAACCTAAAATCATGTGGTAAGCCATTATCAGGAAGAACTCATGGTTTTTAAAATCATTTTTAAGTTTAATGTAATCAACAGAAACTAGCTTTTATTTTCTAGGCAATTGCTCTACCACTGAGCTGCTGCCTCAGCCCCCCCTTTTTTTTTCTTATTTTGAGACCAGGTTTTGCTAAGTTGCACTGGCTACCTAATACCTTGACACTCCAATCCTGCCTCAGCCTCCTGAATTGTTGGGATTACAGATATCGTCCACAGGGCCTGGCAGCATACACTAGCTCCCAGTAATTTATAGTTCTGTATGGTATGCTTCTCTAGGCCACAAATGACAAAGATTCCTGGGAACTACATGGAGTGCTCATTTTATTATAATGACACAATTATCTTATGAAATTCAAGGCCAGGAATCAACCAGAAGTGAAGCTTTCATTAGAAACAGAAAGGTCCAAAAGATTCAGCATATAGAGTGAAGAATATTTGCTGACAAATTACACTTTCTTCCCATTCAGATATGAGGTATGAATTCTTTCTGACCTACTGTTTGAAAGGATAGCAAAAACCAAGAGTCTGATGGTGATGTAGAAAGAGATGATATCTGTAAGATGAGCTTTGTAAGAGAAGGTACAGATAAGTCAAGGAAGAACATCAGAGCAGAGGAGATTTTACATCAGTTTCCAAGATTTATCTAGAAAGACTCTTATAAGAATCTTAGGAAAGCTACTGCTCAGAAAAACCTGGCTGGGCAACATTGTCTTCTGCTTCCCTAGGGCATCATGGGGGCTGCAGTTTAGCTCAGTTGCTAGACTGCTGCTCTGTACCTTCTGAAGACTGGAGTTTTATCTCCAGCACTGCAAAAATGGGAGAAGAATATGTCAGTCCAGTTCCTAAAACAATCCAGACACAATCAGCCTCTAATAGCCTCTAACTTGATGACACCTAACAACAGCAACAACAATAGGGCATCATGGGAGCATGTCTGACAAGAGCATCCCAAAGGGTCAGAAGCCCAACTCATAGCAGATATTATGGAAGAGGATATAAAGAGGTCATAAAATGACTGCAGATATAAAAGGCAGATGAAATAGAAACGGACCTTAACACAAATCCTTTTGTTTTCAATTCTTTCCTTTCTCATCCTTTCTTTCAACAAGTATTTATTTAGTGCATGTTACATGCCAGGCACCATTGTAGATACTAGGGAGGGAACAAGGAATATAAATGAAATTATCTGCCTCATGGAGATTACACACTTAAGGGACAACCATCATTAAAAAAAATAAATCATTAAAATAACAAATGTTGGTAAGTGCTATTGATGAAAGACTGCTGGGAGTAGGGGACATTTACTGTCGTATCCCATTTTTCAGAGCACACCTTATGAATGAAGTGTGATTTGAAGACAAAATTAAGGTCAGTGGGAGAAAAACTCATATGTGTTTGTTGGGGAAGTATAATGAAACCAGAAAGTACAATGTTTTTGAAGGAAAAGTATGCCAAGAATGTATACACGATAGCAATGAGGCCAATGCGGCTATAAAACAGTGAAAGAGGCCAGTAAACCAAACCAACACTGCACATATCCTATATTCCCTGGTGTTAGTTAGGTTACCTCTAAATCCAAAGAATCTACAGCCATAGCACCTGGGCATCTGATACTGCCTGATCTCAGAAGATAAGCAGGGTAGTCCTTGATGGATGGGAGATTGCCTGGGAATACCAGGTGCTGCAGGGTAGGCAGAAGGACCTGGAAATCCAATCACAAAATAATCCACCATTGAGAAACCCTATGAATAACAGAGAAGCACTGACAATAGTGTGAGGCATGGCGCAGAGTCTGGGAGTATTTTGTTCTGCTGTACATAGGGGTGCTATGAGTCAGACCCAACTTAACAATATCTAACAACAACAACAACAACAACAACAACAACAACAAAGCCCAAATATTACCTAGGAAGAAAACAAGAAGCATGGGAAAACAGGGGAACATTGATTGAGCAGTTAGCAACAAAGATCATATTTTCAAAATGATAGCATTATAAATAACACTGAATTGATTAGTAAATCAGTTTCATAGAATAAACTAATTAATTAGGAATAAATATTTAAATGTTTTGCACTTGTGACTTCCTAAACTATAGCCTACAAGAATAAAAAAGAATATCAATTTATAGCTTTGTGGAAAAGAAAATATACTAAATAGCATTTCATAGGCAATGCTTGTAAGCTAACTGTATTTATTTTCTTAAACTACCATGCATAGATAAGAGAGGCTAAGACTACACAGGAAATTTGGGACAATTTAGGAAAAATGTCTTAAAATAAAACAAACTTTATGATAAGTAAAACGATGAATAACCTAACTGGATTGTTCATTGAGAGAAATTAGAAACACTTTTTAAAAGAAAAGTCAGTAAAAGACTTTGTCAAAAATAGGTGATAGAAATGTCTTATGACTTGAAATGACATTTTCAAACATAATATTTGTTCAAATCAAAGATAGTTAAATGGCAAAGGTTTTATAAAAGTAGGCAAAGCAAAAAATTTCATGTAGTTTAACAGATAAATTTACACAAGTATTAATTTGCATATTTCAAACAGTGAAGAGATTCTGTATTTCACTTTCATAATTATTTTAACTTATGGTTTCACTTTCTAGGGATGGCTAAACCAGATTTATCAGTATTTTTAAGTCAGAGGAAGCATAGTTTTGAAACATATCAAGAATAACAGATATAAGTTAATAATCTTTTAGGAACAAACTAGCAGTACGTCTACTTGTCACTATGTTTTGGAACTTACAGTACTTATACTTATCAATGATTTTTCTAGTTCTATAGAGAATGTCACCTGTAATGTCAAATCCCTTGATTTATGTCAAACAGAATTTGTTTCCTATTGCTTATTTTTCTGATTCAATACTGTGAGTTTTATTTGCCCAAGATGAGGCAGGGATTATCCATCATCATAATGCAATAGTAAACAAGAAGTTCATGATTGGGTAGCATTAGTATTTACATACCTGTTAGAATGACATGGCTAGTAGTTCGTGGTGGTAGTTGGATTAGCAGGTTTTTTCCTTTCTATTACCCTCCCCCCAGAAGCTAAGATAGCTCTATACACTCAGAGAAAAAAAAAATGCTGATTTAGGGATGAATTGAAGACAATACTTGTTATGATGGATTGTTGCATGAATAAATGGATAGATAAATGGGTAGTGGATGTGAGACAGATCAGAGGGACCTACCTCTCCTTGTGGCACTGAGTATGCAATATTGTTAATAAACTGTTAAGGTGGTTAGTATTAATGTTAATGATAAGGGCTTTTTTGTGTAAGTTCCTCTTCTTCTCCAATGCAAGTGCTGGTCTTAGGAGATGGATTGATCTGATATTCTGATTGGCAGATTCTGGCCTATCCCTTGTGGCTCTGGCTATTTTGAATGAAAGAACTGTTGCCTAGATGAGACATTCTCACACCAAGACCTGCCATTATAAGCACTCCAGGAGACTTCTGGAGGAAGCTATAAAACTGCAACTATCTTCTCTAACTCCAGCTCCTGAAGGTGCTTCCCCAGCATGGCTCTTTCAAACTGTGTGCAGGGTTCATTGGGGTTTTTTGCTGTCACAAGCCTCTGACTTCCAGATGACCATGTGACCAACCCAGGCCAAAGAGAGAACACTCCCCCTAGTAGCCTGGAAAAGGAACTGTTGTGATTGAGCAAAAGGGACTGCTGTGATTGATACAAAAGAGACTTCAGTGATTGACAGAAAAGAGACTGTTATGACTGGTGCAAACACACACTTCATTTTTTGTGATTGGGGCAAATTTCTCGTCCCTGGCTATACAAACAGGCAGCTCAACTAGGTCTAGCAGGGCTGGCCAGAGAAACCCTCCTGGTGTTACAACATTAAGCCCACTAAAGGCTTCTCTCCAATGGTCTCCACACTATTGGCTGAGCTGGGAATATGAAGAGAGAAGCAGCAGAGACAGCACTGATGGCAGTAGCAAAGGATAGCAGAGACAGTGAGTAACGGGGTAGAGACAGCAGAGCAGCCAGAACACTGACCTGCATTAGCAGTGAAGCAACTGGCTCCTTGACAGATGAAGAAGAGGTGAGGTTGTAAGAACTGCAACCAGTAGCAGCAGAAGCATCAGAAGCAGCATCAGCAGTGAAAGGACTATGATTGCTGCTTCCCAAGTGGCAGCAACCACGATAGTGCACATAGCAATAAAAAACACAGTTGAACAAACCTAGAGAGTGACCAGGGCAGGATGAAGAGAGCAAAAATAGCTGTAAAAAGCTAAAAAAAGAGAAACTACAGGACCCAGTTGCTACAAGAATTTTAGAGGTTCATAGGTCTTTAAGACCAAGGGTGTCAAACTTCTAGGCCTGGGAGCTGTAACAGTGGTCCTGTTTAGGACTGAGGAATCTCCATACCCAGTCATGCCCAGAAGGTACAACATCAGCTGCTGTCTAAGGCTGAGACCCGCTAATACCTAGCCCTGTCTAGGAGCTGCAACACCAGCTGCTGCTAAGGGCTGAGGAATCCCATTCTCCTGGGCCTACATATGAGGTGTAGCATTTACAGGTTCTGCAATCCCCATTTCCTGGGCCTACCTGGGAGCTGTGACACTCCTAGGGCTGAGGAAGCTCGACCTTCTGGGCCTATAGAAGAGCTGCAAGACTGGCAACCTGCAGCAGCAAGAGCACTGCTCAATGCTGTCAGATGCTGAGGGACACAAATTCTGCTTAAGACCAGCATTTGAAGGGCTTCTCCTGTGTATACATGATTTCTATCCAGGTAGAGCCAAAGGATCCTATCCAGCTGATTGGTGAAAAGTAGATGCATACATGAATAAGAAATTCAATCTGTTCAAGAAAGGTTGAGACATTGTCCTGGTTGACAACTTTAAAATGACAATCTATGAGATTTAAGAAAAATATTAGTACTTTTGGTGTCTGTGGAATAGAAACAGGGTAGGTCATGAACATTGTAAAAAGAAATTGAAGAAATTATATTGTCAAGTGGACTCTTCCAGTTTTGTCTTCAATGTGAGCCTTATTCTAGAAACCGTGGTGGGAATACAGCAATCAATCCCAACATATGGAAATGTCAAATGGAAACATTTTGATGAACAGAGTTGACAGAAACACAGCAGAGGAATTATGTGGTTTAAGCCAACTATTTTATGCTTCTACACATTAGGGGATACTTTTTACATCCTCTATCTAGAATGGGGGGCTGGGATTTAGCTCAGTTGGTAGAGTGCCACTCTACAGTCTCTGAGGTCCCAGTTTGATTACCAGCACTGCAAAAATGGGAGAAGGATGTGTCAATCCACTCCTGAGGCAATCCCGAAACAGTCAGCCGTTGAAAACCCTATGATGGTCGCTATGAGTCGGACACCACTTGACAACACCTAACAACCACAACAACATCTAGAATGGAGGAGACAAGTGATGATACCTGGTAAATGGTATTTCTTGATAACATCTCTTTGACATAAGCTTAAAAAGGGTATCTTGATAGTACCTGATGCTGATGCTATTAAAAGTCAACAAGGACCAGGTGCAGGGACTTGTAATCCAAGCAACTTGGGAGGCTGAGGCAGGAAGATGATGAGATTGAGGCCAGAGGCAGGCTGCATAACCTGGACAGAGACTCTCTCAAGATAAAAAAGAAAATTAAAAATGTACTGATAATGCATCTCAATGATAGAGCACTTGCAAAACATGTATAAGGACCTGAGTTCAACATCTAAGTACTGCAAAAAAATGAATCTGCTTTTATTTAGGTTCTTCTGGCTGAGGGGAGGGGTTATAGTTTATATGCAGAGTACAATCCTGAGGTCATGATTCCTTAACTAAACTATAATATAAAGAACAACCTGATATTTCACAGAGTAGTATTTTTCATGCCACATATTGAGCATATTAGATGATGCATAATCTATTAGGCTGGGGATGGCAAAAATTAAGGAAAGATATTTCAAGTTAAATAGCCAAAGATGGGCATAAAATTCAATTTAAAATTAGATATGTGGAAATGTTATTTCTTTGTATTACATGAGACAAAAGTCATTTCAGTATATCAAATAATTAAAAATGTATTTAAAAGTATATAGAATAGTAACTGGAATTTTACTCAAACTGTGATAAATGGTACACATAACTAAGGTAAATCTCATGATATCTTTGCCATATGACAACTATTTTAACACTTGTGAAAACTAAGAAAATGAAGACTACAAAAGGTAGCCATGCTCACAATAATCATTCAACTGTTAAATTGCCATCCAAAAGACAAAACTCTTTGTTTATCATACCAAAATGTACTTAATGTTTGGCAATGCATCATTCAGTAATATATCGGCAGATGTTGTCATCTGAAAGAAATTTTAATAATACACTTCTCCATGTTATGAAGAGATATTTTTCATTTAAATCAAACCCATTTAGAGAATGGAGCTGCTATTTTCAATCTAGAAAATAAAACTTGCAAATAATTTCTCTGTGCTATAATATAGGAAAGTCTTAATGTTTTCTCTTTCTTTAGAATTCAGATCACATAGCAAATGATAAAATATTGAAGGTACGAAAAGAGAATGCTAGAAGTTTCTACTTTATTATTATCCAACATCACAGCAGTCAAGATTACAGCAGTGAGAGGAGTATGTTCGAAGAAAACTCCAGGCATTACTGACAAAATATGGTTTTGTATTCAGACCCATCAAGTGTCACTCTAGCCTGTGCATGGGAATATTTTCCTCTTTCAGGAAAAATGATGAATGACATTTAATTGCCTATTCATATTTCTTGTGCCACAGTGAGAACAGGATTTGATTTGGACTTATTTCCAACAAATAGACATCTGGTATTCTTGAATATATAAAATAAAATATCTCCCTTCTTTTTTTCCTTACTCAGCTTACTCTCCCATTTAAAAATTGTTTCAAGAGAAGGCATTTTTACATGAGAACTTTCAAAAATATAATATCAAAAGAAGCATTCTTTTCCTTTATTTTCTTTTGACACAGTAAAAGTGGAATGAATATGTGATTAATTTTGTGTAGACAAGTCATAATTGTTTTAGAACATATTTTGCTAGTTAATATTTAATGTAAAATACTTAACTGATTAAATTTATTATCTTTACAATTCTTTTCTAAGATTATGAAGTCATGAAGCCATTATTATAAAAGTCATAATGTACAGCTTCATTTCACTTTCAAGTTTCATGTGAATCAATAATTTTCAACTATTTTCTGACTATGGATTAGAATTTAAGAACAGTTTTACCATTTATCAATTAAAGTGATTTTCAGTGATGACTTCTCTATTGTCTCATTTTATTGTGTGCACTATCTCTTTCTGTTTCTCAATCTCATACAAATAAATTCCTACCTTGAATAGATATGTTTCCCTTATCCTTTACCTATAGGAAGTTCTGCACATATTAATAGAGAACTGAAACAAAGGCAAGCTATTGGTTCTGTGATATTTTACAAACTTTTAAATTATTGTATGCTAGCTTAATTATACTTTGGATGTGTATGGTTCACATATGTATTGAATACAAGCATAGCTCCACATATTTTCTCTATTTACTTTTAAACTTAGATTAGACCTTTCTATGAACTCATATAAAATTAACAATGCATTCAATCAGGTAAAAAAAACTTAATAATTCATATATTTTTATAAATTTGGGAATTAACTCTATTAGCATAGTCTGAAATGGCAAAAACATTACTCATCATATATAAATAAAATTTAACAATATCTAGATTTTTAAGTTTTTGCTAAATTTTTATCTCTTACCTATATTTGCTTGCCAAAGCTGACAAATTTTACTGCTGAAGAATTTCTTACAGTACTTTTTTCCCTTCCAATAAACAACACTACTGTTTATTACTGCTAGTTTAATAATTCTTATGTTCAGCTCTAACTGTATCTCCTCTAAATGTTACCCCAAATCATCAATCTTTATTCCCTAACATAAAATTCTATTACACTGCAATGGAAGATCTTATACAACATGTAATACTTTTCAGACCTTCTTTCCCAGAGTTATGTTAATCACATTGTTGACTTAGTGAAGTTCATGGTTCTTGTTATTGTCAAAACTTCCTGTCTACTTTTACTCATTTCTTCGATGTCAAGAAAACATTAATATGGCTTAATATCTGTGTGACACTAGTTTACATATAGGTTTCAAACATAAATTCTTGTATTTCTACTTATAAAAACTCAAAACAAATAAAAATACTCAAAGTTCTTTTAAAGGATATCTATACTTTTTTATTGATAAAACACCTGAAATGCTAATAACATGACTCATATATCAAAGAGCAGAGCCCACTTTTACATTCAAGGTTTTGCTACTAAAGGTTATTCCATTTACCACAGCTTCTTCCAATTTCCTGCATATGAAGATATCTCAGGTCAGGGAATATCTTAAAAACCACCCAGTTTAACATTTAATTTTATAAGCAAGAAAATAAACTAATTCTTAGAATTTGAAAATCTCTCATATTCTATGTGAGTTTAAACACTGGTGAACTACACAAAACTTTAGAGAATCAAAACTGTAAAACATGATCAGTGGATGGCCAGAATACACACACACACACACACACACACACACACACACACATACACACACACACAAAGAATTAGCTATGAAATTAGTAACAACTGTTTTGGTTAATGTTTAGTTATATACATTATACACATTTAGTTATATACATAGTATAAACATTCTGCCTGCAGCTGTAGCCCTGTGGCATTGGATTCTGTCAGATCTTGGAAGCTAAGCGGGTCGGGCCTGGTTAGTACTTGAATGGGAGACCACCTGGGAACACCAGAAGCTGTAGGCTTGGGAGTAGGGCCTGGAAACCCCCTCCCAAAAATCAATCTGCCATTGAAAACCCTATGAACAGCAAAGAAGCACTGACGATAATGTTTCCCCTGATGTACAGAGGGTCGCTATGAGTCGGATACTGACTCAATGGCACCTAACAACAACAACAACATAAACATTCTATGCATATTAAGGTTTTGGTAGTTATTACATGATTTGAGTACATTGAGCCTGAGGGACATTAGCTCTGACTAGATCATGAAGGCAATTTATTTGAAATGGCAGAAGTAAAATACATACCAAATCAGACCTACAGAAGCAACATAATTTAATATATCTCATAGCCTTCTAGGTGACATTTAAATATGAGGGATTGATAAGTGATATGTGGAGATTTTACTAGCAGATACAGAAAGAACTATAATATGTGATTTAACTCACTTCTCAGGTCATGGCATTTTATGCTAAGCCACTTGCTTATGAGTCCAGATAGAGCAGAGTAGTAAGCATGTTCTAGTTTGGAAATTCAGGAGCTAGAATTTAGCAAAGGATTTATTATCAGTGAATTTCATATTCAATATAAAAGGGAGAAACAACCTATGTTTAGAAACTTGTTATTAAGACAAAATTCAAATGCAGAAAATTATACAAAATTGTAGGTTGCTATATATGATACCAAAAAGAACTGGTGGATGATCAACCATTTTAAGAGGTTGCATATGATCAAGAACCAATGTTACTGAAAGAAAAAGTGGAAGCTGCCTTGAAGGAATTGGTGAAACACATGGCTTCTGGAATAGATGGAATACCAAATGAGATGTTTCAACAAACAGAGGCAGCACTGTTTGTGCCAAGATGTTTGGAAAATAGCTACCTGTCCAACTGACCGGAAGAGATCCATATTTGTGTCTATTCCCAAAAAGGGAGATCCAACTGAATGCAGAAATTATCAATCAATATCATTGATATCACATACAAGTAAAATTTTATTTAAGAGTCAAAACCAACTGTAGCAGTACATAAACAAGGAACTGCCAGAAAATCAAGCTGGATTCAGAAAGAACTGTTGCCTAGTTCTTAACATAAATACTTCTTTTTGTTAGGTGCCATCGAGTCTGGATCCGACTCATAGCAACCCTATGTACAACAGGTGAAACACTATTGTTGGTGCTTCTCTGCTATTCATAGGATTTTCAATGGCAGATTGATTGGGAGGGGGGTTGCTGGGTCCTTCTCCCAAGCCTATAGCACCTGGTGTTGCCAAGCCCGTTCAAGTACTAACCAGGCACAACTCTGCTTAGCTTCTGAGATCTGATGGAGTTGGATGCCACAGGGCTACAGCTGCAGGGGCTAATTCCTTACCATGTGATTATTTGACTTATTGAAATAAATACTCATTTAAATATCCTGTAGTATTGTGGGACAAACCAGGGCTTCATTCATGCTAGGCACATTCTCTACAACTGAGCTGCACACTCAACTCCTTTTTTGTTTTGACATAGGCTACACTGTTCAGGTTGCCTCTGGCTTTAAACTTACAATATTATTGTCCCAGTATCCCAAGCACCTGGTAATACAAATGTGCACTGCAGTACCCAGCTTGGAAAATTTTAATATATATCTATATAATAGCAGGATACAATAAATGTGAGTAAATGCCATGAAGTTGTATTTGAGAACACATCCCCCAACTTCCATCTAAATTCATTGCTTCCTTATCCATCTTATCCATCAATTTGCTGAATAATGTCTATCCTGGTACACACACACACACACACACACACACACACACACACACACACTCATTCCAGTAAGAATGGCCAAGATTAACAAAATAAAAATTAGCAAATACTGGCAAGGATGTGGAGAAAATGGAACACTTTTAAACTGCTGTGGAACTATAAATTAGTTCACTCAATTTTGAAATAAATGAGGAGGTACCTTACAAAACTAAGAATAGAACTGTCACATGACTCAGCTATATGACTCCTAGTAATATACCTAAAGGAATATAAGGCATCATATGACAGGGAGACCTGCACTTCCATGTTTAATAAAATACTCTTCATAATGCAGGGATGCAGAATCTACCAAGAAGTCCATCAATGGAGGGAATGAATTGAAAATGTGTGGTATATATACACAATGGAATATTACTCAGCAATAAGAATGAAATTATGTCATTTGTAGCAAAATGGATGGAACTGGATGGTTATCTTAAGTGGAAAAACCCAGTACCCAAAAGAGAAATACGGTATGTTCTTACTCATATGTGGGAGCTAATTCTAACTTGAAGGAAAGAAAACTATGCATATGTTGATATATAAAAATGAACATTAATACTTATCTAAGAAGGGAAAATATAAGCAGAGCAGAAAGAAGGAGATCAGAGGGTGGGAGCTAGATGGAGAAAAGAGTGAAGGGGAGAGAAAATAAAGTAGAAGGGGAAAAGGGAAGAGGAAAACCTCAAAATAGTTTATGCAAATACATGAATACATGGGAAAAATAGGGGAAGGGAAGGAAAAAAATCACTGAGAATATAACTCATGATTGCATATGATTTTTATTTCATATTAAACAAATGGTTCAGTAAAATATGTAAGTTGATGAAAGTATAACCAAAAGTGATATATAGTTGCATAATGGAAATAACAAAAGTCATATTACTCTGTTCCCACAAACATTTATAAATAAAAGGAAAAAATTCAGTGCGCCATATATATCTAAAAAAAACCATATATATAACCAGAACATTATTAACATCCCTCAGAATCATTTTTTCCTGGATCCCTTTAACACCATTTGAAGCTGATTATTTCAAACCAGGATCAAGTCAAGCATTACATGGTACCCTTACTTCTACCAGATTTTTAAAAGGATAGTTCTGACTTGGATAACCTGCTCAAAATATGTGGGGGCAAATTTTTAATGATTTGAAAAATATGGGAGTATGTAGTACATCAGTTATCTTTTGGGGCATTAAAAACCAGTCTAAACATAGTGGCTTAAAACAACAGCCATCAATTTACCCTACTGTTTTGTGGTTTGGCAATTTTGATTGGATTCAGCAGAGAATTTCTTTTGTTATTTGCTGGATTCTTCCATACAACTGTGGTCAGCTGCCAACCAGTTATCAGATGACTGAGAGAAGTGGCCCTAAGATGCCCTCACTCATGTATGTGATGTTTGGCTTTGTGTCAACTAGGACCAAAAGGAGCTACTAGGTATATGTCTCACATTGTCTATCATGGTTGCCTAATCTTGTTCAAATGCTGTCTCAAATAGATTCCAAGAGAAAGAGCAAAAGTATGCAACATGTAGTTCTGCCATATGCTATTGGACTAAGCAAGTTGCACAGTCACCCAGTTTTCATGTATGGAGAAATACATTGTATATTTAGGTGAATAGAATGGTAAAGTCTAATTTCAAAGGAGTTTACATAAAACAGCCATGAAAAATCTTGTCAATTTTATAATCTACCACCCATATGTCATTTTAAGATGTCACTGTGGGTAGAATATTGTAGAACCTTTTTAGTCATTTGACAAAAAAATCTTGATCCAAATTGCTCTAGTAAGACTGTACTTATAATCTACAAAATTTACTAACTAGAAACATTTAAACATGATTCTTAACATTCTTTGTCACTTAAGAAGAGGAAAGAAATGGAAAGAGAAAAAGGCACAATGAAAAAGGTGAATTAAGTGATAGGATAGGCTTTTTAAATTATTCAACGTGAAAGGAAGAAAATAAAGTCTTACAAAGTTATTATTAAAAGACAGGACACAGTTTGGGTAAAGACAGTAAAAAGAAACCATTGTACTACAGTAGAAGCAACTGGGGGAAAAAAGAGACAAGGGAAGTGGTATACCAGATATATGCAGAAAGGTGATTTAATTTCTCTAGAGGAATTTCACCTAGTTAATTTCAATTATCTTTGTAACCAATGCAAAAACATAAACATATGCAATTTCAGTATTCAGAATGATAGTGAATAAAAGCAAGCAATTGCTATGGCAAACATTAACTGGTCAGAATAGATAGTTATTAATCAACTGCTATGCAAGGCCATGGTCTGCAGCCATACCACCCTAGCGTTGGAGCCCGTCTGATCTCAGAGGCTAAGAAGGATTGGCCTGATTAGCCCTTGAATGGGAGACCACCTGGGAATAACTGGTGCTGCAGGCTAAGGAGAAGGACATGGCAGCCCACTCCCAATATAATCAGCTATTGAAAACCTTACGTAGTGTCACTATGGGTCAGACCTGACTCTACAGCACCTAACAATAACAACATGCAAGACAATGAAATATTTTTGAACAAAGTCATTGATTTCATGGAGCTCAACAGTATGAAAGAAATCATTAAACAAATATTTACAAGCAAAACTGAGAAGTATAACATATAAAGAATGAGCTTTTTTCATCCATTTTACTTGATTAGCATTTTTTGACATGAGAAAATTATTGCAGTGTATGTATGTTGGGACTGGAAGTGTGTACACCAAAAGAAATAGGACTCTAGTTTCACTCCAAGAATAATAGTTAACAGGAGTTGTTTGGGGCCAGAGAAAATTTTGTTCAATGTTTTATTCCTTATAATATCAACCACAATTATGTTGTTGAATTACAATGAAGAATATCAGTGATTTTAGGTGCAGTAATTTAAGCTCTACCAGCAATGATTGTGGAATCTGAAACCCTCCTTCTGCCCTTAACTCAATGGCTTTCTCATTTGTAACAGTTATGGTTTGAATCTAAAATATCCCCTAAAGGTGATATGAAATTCTTGGTCCTCAGGTGGCGATGCTATTTGTGGAGTCTGTGGAACTTTGTGGGGTTGGACCTAGATTCTATAAGTAGGTCACTTGGGATTGAGACATGGTAGGTTTTACCCAGATCTCTGGTTTTGGTGATCTTTCTACTTCCTGGTGCTATGATGTGGAGATGTCCTCCATCACATCCCCTGCAATCAGCTGCTCCATCATTCTACCCCATCACTGTGGACTGAAATCCTCTGACTCATGTGCCAAAATAAACCAATCTTTCCTCCTAATGTTTGTCTGTCAGATATTTTGCCACAGAAATGAGAAAAGTATGTAACACAATAATATACTGCTCAGTTTCCAAGAAAATTATCAGAACTTGTAACACAAGTAGATATTAGTTTCAGAAAGAGATTTTTAGAGGTGATCCAATATAAGCAAGCAATAATTTAGTTATTGGGAGAACTTCACTTATGTGCTGACTAGGTACTTCTGTCCTGTTTAAATTGTCAGTTTGAAATCTTGATATTTTACAGCTCACTTTTAGCTAATCAAAAAGAAGTTTTTCAGATAGAAACATTACAAAGCAATACTTTAGCGTGAAGTGTCAAACCTGAATGAAACAAAATTTAGAGAGGCTATTTGTGGATCTAAATAAAAGTATAAGTGTAAAATCAACATATAATTGAGGGTTCAAGTATTGCTATGTTAGCTTAAACTCACATTAATTACTATTAATAAGTAATAAGATTTTGAGGGGTATTAGAGCATGAGATAGGCTTCTATTGATGAGAGAGAACTTTGAAGACAGTGGAAATTTAATTTCAAAAACCTAAATGGATAGAGTCGCGTGTTGGTTAGGCAGTTCTGGATGCCCCTCAATACTTGGCTTCCAATAGAGTCAAAAGATGTTGAACTAATTGTTGCTGTCAGCTCGACTTGAGGAACGAAGAGATGGCTGCATGAATGTTTGACAAAACTTTTCAAGTTCAATCCTGGAAGTGGAGATCATCTCTTAATCTCAAAAGCCATAGCATTGTCCAAAATTTATCCTCAGGGCTATTCTTAGCTACAGAAGGCTGGAAATATACTATAGAGATGAGAGGATAACCTCCATGTTGTGAAATAAGGAATACCAGATATTGCGGACAGCCTAGCAAACAACCACAAGACATTGTACCTTATCTAAAACTTTCTAACATACTTTTGGTTGTCAGATTTATTGATCTTGCTTTATAGTATTTATAATATACATTCTTAAAATTACAAATGAGAAGAAATGGAAGATTACTTTAACCACTAATTTCATCCTTTAACTCACAAGTATTTTATAGTCTATCATTCATTTCTAATTTTAATAAATATTTGCATAATGTTGTTATAAAATGTCTTCAACATTCTGGTTACATATGAAAATGTAGTTTGTGATCACTTCCTCATTACAATTACTTATCATTCATATAAATATATGTACCTACAAATATCTATATTTGCTGAAAATTTTGACACTTGACTCATACTCTTCCTTACCCATAAACTCCTACAATAATGCTAGAAGAACACATTCTCCATCCATAATCTTATATTTACTCAAAGAATGAATTGGATTTGAAAATTAGAATGGCCCTTGGCAAACTATAAATGTTTATCCAGAATTGTATGATTGTCTGAGAAAAGAGCTTGGCTGACATAATAGAGGATTTAAAAGATGGACTTAATTATCTTGTTGTAGCACCTAAAATCTAGTCTTTTTTTTTTTTTGAGATAAGATCTCATGTTTCCTAGGCTGGCATTGAACTCAGGATCTTCCTCCTTCAGACACCCAAGTGCTGGCATTATAGTTATGTGCCTGTGTACCACCAAGCTTAGCTTCACAGTCTATCTTTTGGGCTTCTGGATTCAAAAAGAAATAACTATTTTGTCAGAGAAAGTTCATAAGTCAATAAATCAAAACAAGGCTGATACATACAAGGTTTATTAACATACAGTTTTGAAATGATTACTAATATACATTTAAAGAAAACATTATTTTACAATTAGTTGTCTTTTCTCCAGACTATTCTGATAATTATAGAGTGACGAATTTCTCCTTTAGGAGCTAACATTCAAAGATACTGTCTAATCTAAATAACTTTAACAGAAGGAATTGAGCAAAGATGCACTAATAAAATACGATTGCCTTGAAACTGAGATATTCCGACTTTAAAAAAATACATTCTTCATATCTTCAAGAAGTTCAACAAGCAATTTGTCTCCCCTTATGTGCTATATGTTCAAGTTTCCAAAGGCACAGATAACACTGTTTAAAATGTTGTTGTTGTTGTTAGGTGCTGTCAAATGGATTCAACTCATAATGACCTTTGTTGTTGTTAGGTGCCCTGGAATCGGGTCCAACTCATAAAGAATCTCATAGGATTTTCACTGGCTACTTGTTTTGGGATGGTTTTGGGAGTGGACTGCCATGTCCTTCTCCCATTTTTGTGGTGCCAGGAATGGAACCCAGGACTTCAGAGAGCATAAAGCAGTGCTCTACCAAATGAGCTAAACCTAGCCCCATAACAACCCTAAATACAACAAAATGAAACACTACCGTACACTGTACCATACACACAATCTTTATATTTGAGTCTATTGTTGTAGACACTATGTTTCTTTTGCAGCAAAAGGAGGTCTCAGAGGCTTTACTTCACTCTCATCATTAAGGTCAACTCTATTTTGAGTAGGCAACACTTCCCTAGGCATTACATGAATACTTTGTACCCTTTGGAGCTCATTTCCTGACACTATATTTAACAGTGGTTCTCTGCTATCCACAGAGTTTTCAATGGCTAATTGTTTTGGGAGTGGCCTGCTGGATCCTTCTTCCTAGTCTATCTTAGTCTAGAAACAGCTGAAACCTGTCCACCATGGGTGGCCCTGCTGGTATCTGAAATACCAGTGGCATAGCTTTCAGCATCACAGCAACAGGCAATCCCCTTTAACACAACATGTTAACAGACAGGTGGGGGGTTGTTTAAAATATAATATAGTGATAATGAGAATAGTGTTATCCCAGCACTTAGTTGATTAAACATCTGTTACTCATTGATACTCAAAGTGACTGACATGTGTTTCTATCTATATCTATATATGTTTAGATATACATATATATTTCTCACTTTTGTTGTAGGCTTACTATAAGGATCTATGCAATTTTGTTAATAGATTAGCATATACTTATTCTTGTTTTAGGAATAGGAATAAACTTCTTTCTTTCCTTATTTCCTGCCAACCTGAGTGTTAAATCCAAGGCCCCATGTGTGTTATGCAAGTGTTCTAACACTAAGCTCTACTCCTAGACCCTTTATTTATTTATTTATTTATTTATTTATTTATTTATTTGGATGTGGTCTTGCTAAATTGTACAGACTGCCTCTGGCCTTAAACTCATTATCCTCCTGTCTCACTCTCCCAAATATCTGAGAGAAAAAGCATGTGCCGCAGTGCCCAGTTAAACTGTCTGCAATGTTATAAACAGCTGTTATAAATAGCTCTTCATTTGCTGTATGCTAAGTCACCTGTATTATGCAGGATAAAATTCATGTGTGAATTAAAGTAAAATCAAATTTCAAAATAAATAAGTGTTAAACACAGTACAAATTTATCTTTCTCCCACCTAAATGTATAGTGGACGGGCCCAAACTGGTATTATCAACTCCAGAAGCAGTAGGACTTAGTTTTATCATATTGTGTTTTTATTAAACTCAATACCTAGTTCCTGTTTCAAGATTCAAATCCAGAAAACAAATACAAATACCAGCCACAGAAGAGAAAAGGAATGGAGAAAAGCATAGGTTTTGACATTAAGACAGAAACTGGACTGACCACAGTAGTGCACACCTATAATCCCAAGACTGTTGGGATCCTGAAGTGGGAGGACCCTGAGTTTGAGGCTATATAAGTAAGACCCTGTCTCAAAACAAAACAAAACAACACACACACACACACACACACACACACACACACACACACACACACGAAGTAATAGATACCCCTGGCATTTATAAACCACTTAACAAAAGTTAATAACCTATTACAACAAAGGCCAGAATTTATTTTCTTATTTTCAGATGTGCTTCTTATCCACCAAATTAAAATGTTAAAATAGATCATGAG